>VZTA01001569.1:13345-60140 GCA_013398855.1 Mohoua ochrocephala | reverse complement strand
CAGAGCGGTTCCAGCAGATGGCATCCGTGCCCCACGCCCGCCGCAGCCCCCGCCGCAGCCTCTCCCTGCTCCTTTCCTGCTCCTCTCCTCGCCTGTTCCTTTCCACTCCTATTCCTGCTCCTGGCAGGACGGGAAGGGGATTCCTCTCCTCATGGGCTACTGCAAAAAGCTGTGAGCACAGTGCCCGCACTGTGAGCCGTTGGGAATCTGAGGGAGGCGCTGCTTCCTCCAGCAGCAGTGCATTCTGCTCCTGCCTCCTGGCTTCCAGGGAAGCTTGAACTGCCTGGAACCAACCCGGAGCGTTGCCTGCCCCTGTGTCCATCACCGGCAAGCAGCGACGGGTGATGTCCGAGCGGCGTGGGTTGGCTGGATGGTGTTTCCACCAGGATTTCCTTGCATTACAGGAAAGACTGATCCATAGGCTGCGTGGCAGTGCCTGGTTGTGCTCCTGCCTTGCACGTTGTTCCCCTGTTGTGGATCCATTTCCCCCCGACAGTCCCTGCTGGCCTCTCTGTGCCCCATGTGCCCCCCAACGCTGCCAGGGCTGAGTCGCACAGGGCCAGTTGTGTCTCTGCATTGCAGGAGTGCTGGGACGTGAGGCAGGAGAGTAGAGTCTACGTCCCCACCAGGTTCTGGCTGCCTGGTACCGTTCCATGCTGAGGTTCCATGGGGAAGGACTCAGTGAGGCCAGGCTAGCTGAGGAGTGGAGTGGCGGGTCAGAAGAGAGAGACCCTGCTCACTGCTGGAGCTGCCAGAGCTCCTGCCCTTCCCCGCCCATGGAGTAATCCTGCGGCAGGTTTGTGCAGGGCTGCTGGTGCCCCGGGCAGGGGGGTGTGCTGAAAGGAGGGTGGTGCTGGCAAGGCAGCGTTGGGAGGATCGGCTCTGGGGCCAGAGGGAGCAGTGACAGGAGAAGCAGTGCCAGGGTGGGGGCTGTGGGATCTCACGCATGGGGGCTCTGCTCCTGAGGTGCCCGAGTCTGGCACAGCCCCAGCAGGAGGAGGCAGCCCAGCTGCGTGCCGGGCCGTGCCCTGCTCTCTGAAGCACAGGGCCTGTTGGTGTGCAGTGGGTCCTGCTTGCGGTGGGTCACTGGTGGTGTACGGGGGGTCTCTGGCCTGAGGTGGGTCGCTGGTTGCGGTGGCAGTGTCCATGTGCTCTGCTTTGGGGTCAGCCCAACCCGGGCAGCAGGGGAAGCGGTGGGGGGCTGTTCTGGGGTGAGGTAGGGGAGGCTGAGAGTAGAGCAGCTGGAGCCCTCAGTGAGGCCTGACTCCCCAGAACCTGCTGCTGCCTGCTGGAGGGCTGGTCCTGAGAGGGCCCCCGCCCCCCCTCCATCCCCCCCTTCCCTCCCTGACAGCCTTTCGTGCCTGGACCTTTGGGTTCCTTTTTCCAGGATCTCCTTCCACTCGGCAGGGCAGGATGATTGCTTTACCTGCTCCCGTGTCTCCGTGCTGCTGGCAGGGCCTGGCCTTGCCTGGTCTGCCAGAGGCTGTGTTGGTTTGGTGGGATTAAGTCGTTCCGTGCTGTAGGCAGGGCAGTTCCTGTGTGAAATGGGGACAACTGGGACCAGTGGAGGCCCAGGTCTGCAAACACAACCTGTACATCCTTTCTGGGCTTTGCAAGGCGGAGGAGATGCCAAACTGCTGCCTGGTTCAGGACTAAGTGGAGGGACCAATTTATGGCAGCAGCAGCAGCTCACAAGGAGAGCCTGGAGCAAAGAGCTCCCATGGGAGATCCAGGTCCATGCTGGGTTCAGGACTGGCCCCTCCTGTAGCCAGCGTTGCAAGAGGTGATTTCACAGAGATCAGAAGTCTGGCAGTGTTTTTACAGGAACATACGTGGGGGGAAGTGGTGTTGGACAGGCGGACACTAGCTCGTGCCAGCAGATAGCCACATGTGCCTTGGGGGGAAGGGGCTCTCGGGGGGTCCAGAGTGAGGTTAGCACTGCAGTTCGGCACGTTCCTGCCGTGGCCCTACGCCACAGGGAGCGGTGGCTTGGCACCACCAGCGGCGAGAGCAGCTCCCAGGAGGTGCAGCTCTGTATCACAAAGACTCAGGACAGGGGATGGTCGCTCTGGTCCTGGTATGGACCTGCCCCTTCCGGAAGATGGTGGAGGTCTCACTGCTGGCTGTCTCTGAGAGGCAGTGGGAGAGTGGGGCCTTTAGTTGGTTTTCCTCTTAGACCGCCCGGTGGTCCTGCCCAGCCGTAAGAGCAGAGAAGCTGGTGGGTTTGGGGCTGTGAGTGGCAAACGTGTGGGATCTCCTGCCTGGGTTTGTGGCCAGCACTGCGTTGTTCACGTCCCTTGGCACAGACACTGCTGGGCTGGCGTGTTCGGTGCTGGGGCTGCTGGCAGCTCACCTCGGGAGCATTTGGCTTCCTCTGCTTGGAAGAACGAGACTGGTCCGTGCTTACATGGCCCACTGATGGCTGAAGGCAGCGAGTGCTGTGGGGCAGCAGGCTCCCCCATGACACCCATGGCTGCAGTCACTGTGATCCACGATCCCTTCCTGGTCTCTGTGAGGACACATCAAGCATTGGGAAGCGCTGGCAGCCCTCCTCAGCATGTGAGGCCTGGGGTTTGCATGGAGCCAGGGAGCAGGAGGCTGGGCTGGGTGCTGCAGAAAGGAGAAACACTGGGGAGACTTGGCTGAGGAGGGACGTGTGTTGCTACTACAGGGTGCTTGGTTGTCACTTGTCACCACCTTCTCCAGCGCAGCACCTCTGGGTGACCTGATCCGTCTCCCTTATGCACGTCCGGAAAAGGCGGAGCTCCCCAAGGGGACACGTGAGACTGTGGGTGTTGGGGCCCCCCCGCACCTGGGACAGCACCTACGTGCCCTCCAGGCAGCTGGTGCCTCTGCCAGGGCTGCTCTGTGCCAGGGACTCAGGGTCCCTGTGCCACAGTGTCCTTTCGGTGATGGTCCTGCAAGGCTGGAAGAGTTCCCTCACAGCTGGACGCTTGTCTCCAAGAAGTGGGTTAATTAGGCCAGGAGACGAAGCTTCCTCAGCTGTTTGTTACCAGGAATGAGCTCCTAATTGCACATCTACCGGATCTTTCTGGGAAGGCTGCGTGGAGCGTGCTGGCAGCCCGGGGGTCCCCTGGCCCCTGGCCTGGCTCTGCTCGGGCCACGCACTCCAGCAGGGCCCAAGGCGGGTGACTCCTCCTCCTTGGGAGCTGGGATCATGCTGGGAGCTTAGATTACATTTAAATTGCCATTTGCATTTTCCAATCAATACGCGACTTCACAATTAAGTTTGGTGTTAAAATTCTTAGCAAAAAGTGAGTGGAAGGGAGATTTGTGGAGTAAACGAGTCCTCTGGGGGCCATCGCCGCTCCCTGCTTCATTACGCTGCATATTGCTGCTGCTGCTTTTACTGTGCACCAGCACAGCCCAGCGCGGCACAGAGCCGGGCACGGCCCACGGAATGCCGGGAAAGGGAAGAAGAGTGGGGAGAGGAAGAGGGTCGGGCTCTCCTGCCGTTCGTCTCTGGCACCTCCTTCCCTTTGTGTGCGACACGGGAAGAAACTTGTGGAAGAGTTATTTGCTGTAAGTCTTCCCGCAAGGTGCAGAGGGAGGTTGAGGAGCACCCGCGTGCGCCGGCACAGGGGTCTCGGAGCCGCGAGGAGCCTGGCTGGGGGGCTCGGGGAGCCTGTGCAGGAGCACGGGCAGACGGCCTCGGCCGTGGGCTGTTCCCACTTTTGGACTCCTGTTCCTTCTGGCCTGCAAAAAGGGGCTGTAGTGCTGGGTCCTCCTTTCCGGCTCGGAGTTTGGGTGTGCTTCAGTTTGCCAAGGTGCAGGTTTGAGGCGGGCCTCGCTGCAGCTGAGCTGTTCTCTGCAGGCAGCGTGTGTTTGGGGCAGGCTGGGAGTGCTGGAGTAGGTGTTTCGTAGCATCAAGATGCATCGGGTTGAAGACACATCGGGGAGAGGAGAGGAGCTGTTCTGCAGGATGTGTGGGCAGGTCAGGCTGTGGAACTGAGCCGGGTTTAAGGCCAGAAGGGGGATCATCACGCCCAGAAGGGATCATTACATGCCCAGGAGGAATCTTCATGCCCAGAAGAGATCGCTGTGTCCAGAAGGAATTGTCACATTCAGAAGCCAGAGCATTCCACACAGTGACTTTGAGTTAGATCTGTAACTTCAGCCTGGTCTGGAGCAGATTTGTTTGAAAGATACCGAACAGATGTTCTGAATTACAGAGAATTCGCCCTTTACCTGGGTGAGCTGGTGGGTGTTAAACTGGCTTTGTATGGGAGGAGGAACGATCATTTCCATACACGGTGTGGGAAATGTGTGGCCCAGCCGTGGTGTTAGAGAGGAGAATTTGGGGTAGGTCCAGAACCAGGGTGCTGAGGAAACGCGGGTACCGCGAGCTGCGTGCGGGAGGACGGCACACAGCACCAGGCAGATGTCCTGCCCCTGGCACGGCGTGGCTGCCACCTCATCTGGGAGGTGCGGGGACATCAGGATCCCATCTCCAGTGGGGAGGACCAGTGTCCATCACTGCAGGCTTTGTGAGGAGGTCGGAGTGACGTGGTACGGCTGGGCCTGTCCGGGGAGGGAGGACGAGGTGACCTCCCAGCACTCTTCCAGCTCTCCTTTGCTGTGACAGTATCACAGATGGGAGTTAACTCTGCCCTGTCTGACCCCACAAGCGCTGCCAGACTGAAGCACCTTCCCCACGGAGCACTGGGAGCTTGGGAGCTGCTCAGTGATGGCACATCCAGCCCAAGAGCTCACACGTGGGCTGCTCCCACCCAGTCCCCGTGCAGGACCAGCCCTGACAGCCCACTGCAGGGTCCTGCTACCTGGCCTCTGAGCAGGCTTGTGCCTGCCGTCCTCAGCAGCTCAGTTTGCCCAGCGAGGAGGCAGGTGGGGTTAAGGACCAGTCACTGCACTGATTTACACCACCCAGTTGCCACATTACCTTTAGGTTTTCTGGTTTATGTTTTCTTGGAGTCCATTTGAGCAAGACGTTGATGAGCTAGTCTGAGTCAGATGCAGGTTGGCTGGAGCTCTATAAGTCCTTCTGTTGGACACAGGTTTGCCATTTATAACCAGACTTGTTCTCAGACATGGGTATGTTTTGAGACCTTGCACTTGACTGATTCTCATTCCATCCGTTTCTGGCTCTATGGATTTTGTACAGCTGGTGTTTAAGGGTGTTGCTGCTCGGTTAAAGACCTGACAGAAAGCTAAAAACACTTGTCAGCACAGTCACTCGGGCCATCAGATACTGTGTTTTACCCAAGGTAGAACCAGGCCCCTCTAATGTCCTGTTTGCACTGGCTGATGCTGGCTGTTCTCGTCTCCTCTCCTCTCGTTCTTTGCCCATCACTCTTTGCCATAGCTTTTCCATAGATTTGCTTGGCGTGAGTGTCCAGCTGTGATTCCAAGGGTTGTGGTTCCTGGCAGATCTTGGCAGAGCAGGAGCTGTCGGTTGGCTGCCACATTCCATGCCATGTTCCCATCAGCACCTTCTGACTGCTACTGAGTGAGTTCTTCAGCTCATTTCCTTTGAGCTCTTGAGGGCAAAGTATCAGATCCTGGCAAGGGATCCGATCCTGACAAGGGATCTGCTCCTGCCCGCACGCAGCTTTGCCCTAGCCACTCTGTTTCGCTGTCTCGTCCCTGCATGTGCAGGAGGCGGTTCCTTTTCCCGCTGTTTGCTGCCCGAGCACCGAGCTGGAGTGGTCACGGGGCACTTCTGCCTGTTCTGCACCATTTATTGCTGATTTCATGGTCACGTCTGGCAGCGTTGTCCCCCTGTGTGTGCCAAACCCCACCGCTTGGTGCTGGGCCTTTGCGCCGTGCAGGCGCAGCAGCTCAGTCTCCAGGCACTGGGATGGGGCCCCCAAATATGCCGAGGCTGGCAGGGCTGAGACTTTCTGCCCAGGTTTTTGAGGAGGGGCTGGCCCGGGGCCCAGATTTTTGCCACGTTAGGAACAGGCAGTCTGGGTGTCTGTCCAGACAGCACTTACGGAGGGCCCGGGCCCGACAGTTGGTAGATCCAGCTTTTTCCCAGACTCTGTTATTCATTCCTACTTTTGTCCCCCCATGCTGTCCTTCCCTCCCTGCTGACAGAATGCTTGATGTCCTCTCCCTGCTCTAGAGCCCTTGCACCTGGTGTCTTGCCCCAGCTTCCTTCTCCCTCTCCACCTCTGTCCTTACCTGGTACGTGATGAATTGCTGCTGGAGGTAGATTTCCTGAGGAGGCAGAAATGGATGGGGAGAGGATGAGGAGGGTCTGTGCTCAGAGCCTTGGTTCAGCTCAATGGAGTTAGTTCTGGGTTACCCTGAGGGAAGAGGGAGTGCGGCACATGCGAGAGCAATCATTCCCTGGCCCTGGGAGCTTGTTGTGCCAGAGACAACAGGGTGTGCCTCGTGTAAAATCCTGGTGAGAAAAGGGGATGGCCCTTACTCTCAGCTGCCCAGGACCTGCTCTCCCTCCTGCCATGTGTCCCTACTCTGTTTGACAGCTCTCAGGATCACAAGCGGGCAAGAAAATGCGCATCCCTTGGGAGACCTGTATTTGGAGTGTTGTTTCTCAATCGGCCCCTGCCTGTCCCCAGTTTTCCTTGCCTTGACTATCCCTCTGTGCTTTGGGTGGTGGAAGAAGGTCTGGGAGCAATCTGTGTCTGTGGTAGTGAGGTTGGCTCCTGCCCTGTGTGGGCACTGCCCTTCGGCATTTCTCGGAGGGAGTGGTTTGGGATGCCAGGGGATGTGACGGATCCCTCAGAGGACCTGGGCATTGGCACTGACATGTGGAGACCCTTATCCCTGAAAAGGGAGGGGCTGTCGGTGGGGACTGAGGGGTTGGTGAGGAAAGGGTGCAGCCCAGGGAAATGCTGTGGGAACGCCGACCTAGAAGATGTTTTCTTGAGTCTGCTCATCGTTTCTTCTCAAAGACCAGTCTCCAAGGGGCAGTGCTGGCGCAGAGCGTGAGGTGCCTGAACCAAACACCATCTGAGACTCTTGACTCCTCTCTTTTAGGGCATTCTTCTCAAACGCAGCGGCAAGTCCCTCAATAAGGAGTGGAAAAAGAAGTACGTGACGCTGTGTGACAATGGGGTCCTCACCTACCACCCCAGCCTGCACGTGAGTACTGGGCTGAGTAGAGGAGCAGGGTGGGACAGAGCAGTGTCCTTCGTGCTGTGGCTGCTGCTGCAGGTGCTCTTGCAGCAGCCAGCATGGCAGAGAGGGGCTGGGGAAGAGTTTGGTAGCAGATGGAAGTTCTGGGCTCTGCCCTATGCAGGAGTTCAGTGTTGGCCACCTCCAAGGCAGCATTTTCAGCAGACCTGGTTTTTACCAAGGTTTGGAGGAGGCTCTCTCTCCTGGAGGCTGTTTGTTCAGCGCTAGGCTGGTGGAAACACTCTCTGTGCAGGATTACACTGGGGAGCTGCAGTTCTCTCCTGTTTGCCTGCTCAGTCCATTAAAGCGGGGCCTACGCTGCCGCCGGATGAGGAGCAGGCAGAGAACTCCTTGCAGCCATCTCTGATGGTGCCATTTGGGTGTGAAATAATTTTCCTGGCTGCTAGGTGTTGGGTAATGGAGACGAGGGGCCTGTGCAGAGCCTGCCGAGCTGAGCTGCCGTCGGTGCAGCTCTGATCCTCCTCGCCGCTTGGCTCAGGCACGCAGCTGCCGCCCCATCCATCTCTGTCGCCTCCCCACTGTGGGGCTAATGGCTTCTTCCCTATTCCCTCTTGAGCACAGTTTGCTGCTGCAGCAGCAGCCACGGACAGACACACCTGTGACACAGGCCCAGCACCTCTGCCAAGGACGTACTGCCACAGGACAGACAGACGGGCAGTGGCAGGGGGGCACAGGGTGGTTGAGGGGGCTGCAAGGAGAAGAACAAGGTGCTGCAGCTCCTGTGAATGTTCCCAGGCCCTCAGTCTGTCCCCGATCTCCCCAGATGTATGGTATTGGAGTGCCCCGAGCCTCAGAATCTTTCTCCTCATTGCTAACCCTGCACCCTCACTCCAGGATTTACCATGCTGAGTTATCCAGCTCCGGAGCCCCGGACCCTCCTGTCCTTGAGCTGGAGACCCAAGCATTGCATTTCCTTTCTCTAATTTGTTGGAGCTTTTTCCTATGGTCCTCAATCCCTGTACTATGCTGTGGTCTGCAGTTCTCTAACTTTGTAACCCCAGTTTTTGGTCTTCGGAGCCCCAAACCGGGAGGGAGTGGCTGCTGCTGCCATCTCTGCGTGTGTGCTCACCTGTGCGTATGGGTTTACCACATTTCCACCATGGACTGTTGTTACCATCGGCTGTAGAGGCAAAGCAATTTCTGGGCTGTTGTTTAGCCACTCTCAGATGCTGCTGCTGCCGCACACCAGGTTTCTCTCCTTTTTTCACCATTCCTTCCTCAGGGGGTGATCGAGATTGATGCCACTCGCTTTCCTTCCTGCACTTCAGTGTTTCATTTCATTACTGCGTTGCCCTGAGAAAAAATCTGGTTTGCTTCCAGCTGGTGCCACTGGCGATCCACAGCTCGTTGCCAAGGGTGGTACGAGTTGGGCCTCTCCTGCCCAGTTTCCACGGGGAGCTCTGAACCTTGCACCTGAGATAGGAGCTGTATCGCCCGATGTGTTTACCTACAGCAAGGGCGGATCGCACGTGGGCACAGAGCGTGGGGCTGCCCAGCCTGTCTGCTGCACGGCTGGGGCTCTGCGTGCTCCCTGCCTGCCTAAGAACTGGGGAATGGACCCCCTGTCACCCACCATCGTGCCCCGTTGTGTACTGCAGTTCTGGCAGCATGCTGTTGGCATCAGCAAAGCCTCTCTGCCTCCCTTTCCCTCTGGTGCCTGGCTTGGAAGGGATAGATGCAGGGACGAGCAGGAGGAAGAGGTAGTCCACAGGAGGATGTCCCATTGTATCTGCTCCTCCCCATCTTCCAGAGTGAATCAGGAGGTGCTGTGATGGATTTGGGCCCTGTGGGCAAGGCAAAGCTCCCCTGTCCTTTCACAGGATGAGGCAAGCAGAGCACGTTAGGGATGGAACAAGCCTGTGCTCCCGAGGATGGGCACGTGCTCTGCTGTCACTTCAGTGTGGCAGCAGAGCCCAGGCTGGCTGGTGAGGGGAGCTGTGGGCTGGAACAAACCACGGGGCGTCAGCCAAGGGGACATGCAGCATCCAGTTCTTGCCGTGGGATGGGAAGTCCCAGCTTCTTCCCTGCCTGTGCTGCCATGTGTCTGGGGGATGGCAGAATTCTGGGTGCAGCAAAGGGGTCCCTGAGGGCAGGCTGAGCCTTGCAGAAAGAGAGTCTTCCCTGTCCATCAGGATGTTCGATGCCCCAGGGCATTTTTGTGCTCTCTTTCTGTCCCAGTGGCTGTTCCTTGGCATGAGTCAGGGCAGTTCCTGGCTTGCCTTCTCTTCCATCTCTGTTACATTCACTCCTTGTCCCTCTTGGGATGGGTGTTGGGACCCCAGAGATCAGCAGCCCTAATTTCTTTCTCCTCCAGTGTGCATCTGGCCAGGATGTGTCTGTGCCCCAGTGGATGGAGGTCAGAGCCTGGCTCTGGCAGTGCTGATTTCACCAATCAAAGCTTCCTGGTGGAGCTCTTCATCTGCTTTTGGGAGTTCATCACTCAGCCTATTTCTGGGTCTGGATTGTGGCACCTCCAGCCCAACGTGAAAGTTTCCTCAACAGGAGTCAGGCGTAAACTTCAGGTTTGCGGTCCCAGGCCGGCGAAGCGTGGGCGGGTGAGCTGGCCCTGGCCCTGGAATTGCTTTCCTGATGGAAGCAAATCTGCCTTGACCGCCAGCCCGGACTCGTGCTCGGGAGCTGTGGGGCAGTCGGTGGGCTCCTGCCCTGAGGTGCCACCTCTGCCTCCACACCGGAGAAGTTGGTGGTTTCAGGGACGAGCGGGATGCCTGGAACGGGAGGCAGGAGTGCCGGGGGCCTGATCCCTGGATTCCGCAGGGAGTGTGCGAGTGTGTTCAGCGACAGGAAAAGAACGAGTTGTGCGAAGAGCCTGGTGCAGTTTCCCATCGCTTCCCCAAAGCCTTGGAGAGAATTCTGCTGCCGGGAAGGTGCGTGGCTGAGCCCAGGCTCGCCGGCCGCGCTGCACAGAGCCAGGGAAGCAGCTCCCATTTTGCAGCCAGTGGAGCCATTCACACAATCACCTTCTGTTAATTCTATCTGCAACATCAATTAAATTGTTTGTAGAAACTAATTGAATGTGGCTTAATCACACATCTTAATAGCTTTCCACGCTTTGAACTCGTTGTTAATTCCAGTAATAAAATGAAATGAGAGAACTGGCTGGGTAATTAGCGAGGAGGCTTGGGAAGAAATTGCTGTTTTATGGTGGGTAATAAAAGCCGAGCGCCAGTGACCGCTCGCTCCGGCAGGCAGCCGGCGACCGCGGCAGTTGTGCTGAGTGAGGGAAAATCCTCCAGCCCCTCGGAGGGTCCCTGCCCAGGGCTGTCGCCAGGTCTGCACCCAGCTGGGAGCAGCTTGGTGTGGTGTTTGCTTAGGCTGGTGGTCTCAGAGTCACCCAGGGTACTGGATGGTGAGTGCCAAGGGTTGAGGCCAGGCTGCCCGGCCCCTGGGAGCGTGGGAGGGTGTGCTGCCCCGTGTCCAGGGTGTGCTGTGAGGACAGGATGCCTGCATGGGGGTCAGCAGAAAGAGAGGAGTTCAGACCAAGGCGTGAAGGTGCCGTTGGGAGACTATGGCCCTTGCAAATAGTCACCTTAGAGCACAGAGCGTGGCCCGTGCCGCCCCTGTCACCTGCTTTTGGGTCCAGGATGGGAGGATTGTTGCTCCCGAACTGAGCTTGTTCATGTCTTTATCTTCTTGGATGTGGAAGCAGACAGGGACCATCTCTGAGTTAATCTTTTTGGTGACCTCCTTGTGAACTGGAGTGAACCCAAGTCCCCCCCCAGCAGCCACAAGCTCAGGACAGCTGTGGCAGCGCAGGAGCCCAGGGATGGTGTCCCCACCTCCCTGTTCCTCCCAGAGCCTTGAGCTCGAGTGTCGGTCCCTGCTCCCTCGGGATCTGACCAGCAGTTCCCCTCTGTTAGGTTGGTTGGGTCTTCCCCTTCTGAGAGCACAAGCCTGAGGAGGAGTCTGCCTCATCAGAGGGGGCTGGGGAAGAACCACGGTGCCCCATGGAGCAGGGAGGGATGAGAGGCACAGGAAGGGACACGATCCTCGGGAGAGACTGGGAGTCTGCACCCTCATTCTGGCTGAAAGCTGAGATGCTCTTGGGAGACAGGGCAGAGTGATAGTTACAGTCTGCATATGGGGTTTTGGTTGTATAATAAATTGTCTACCAGAGGAAATGGTGGAAGCACCAAGTTTTGAATAATAGGAAGCTCTGCAGGTGAATGAGCAAGGGAGTTACCTGAGTTCTGTTGGTTTGGGTTTCTCTTACCCCAGCTGTGACCTGAGAGGGAATTTCTAGGTATCCCATTGCTTATACTGTACTTATTTATATTATATTATATTACATTATATTACATTACATTATATTATATTTATTGCATTATGTTTTTAACTGTTGCAGTTGAGTGCTGAGATTAAACAAGGGATGATAGGGAGGAGGAACTGCTGGCCACCTGCGTGCCCTTTGGCTCCATCTGATCCCTGATCCCCAGCCACGCTTTCCTGAGTGGGCTTGTCCTGGCATCCGACAGGGCTTGGTGCTGATCCTGAGGATGGGGGAGCTGCGTGTGCGTGGCTGGGGTAGGGCTGACCCTCCACCCTTGTGCCTCTCCGCTCCAGGACTACATGCAGAACGTCCACGGGAAGGAGATCGATCTGCTGAGAACGACGGTGAAGGTCCCGGGCAAGCGGCTCCCCAGGGCCACGACGGCGGCAGCGCCCAGCGCCAGCCCCAAAGCCAACGGGCTGGCCAAGGAACGGAGCAGCTCGCAGCTGGCAGGAGGCACAGGTAAGAGCCGGTGTGGGTGGCACAGAGCCAGCGGCCGTCCCTCCCGCAGTGCCTCAGCAGCCCTGGGCTTTGCTGAGCTGAGAGGAGAACCCCTTCTGAAGTGTCCTGCTTTCACCACCCTCGAGGAGTCCCTTTGGTGGGCATTAACATTTCTGTGCAGGTCCCCCAGGTAAGCTGCCTGTAGGATTTTGTGCTGGTTGGTGTCCAGGAGAGAAGAATGTCAAAGGGTTTAACTGGAAGGTGAACCCCTGAGGAATTTCCTCGCCCTGAGGAGAGTGTTGGGGCTGGTGAGCTGCTACGTGTGGTGGAAGCTGCTGCTCCGTAAACCAAAGGAAATCCCAACTAGGGTGGCTCTTGGTCCCTGACGAGTTGTCTTCTGTTTCTTTCTGGTTTTGGGACCCTACTTCCTCCTCACTTTCCCCTGGAGAAATGGTGAAGATCTGGTTTGGGATCATGACTCTGTGTGCACACTGAAGAGGGAGGGGCAGTTGCCCCAGAGTGTGGTGAGGTGAGGCTGGAGGCTGGCTGCCCCCCTGGCCTCTCACAGAGTTCCTGTCACACTCCTCCTCTCACAGAGTTCCTGCCATGCTCCTCCTTGCTGCTGCTGCCATGGGAGGTTCTCACCCTGCCTGGGGGAACTGTTGAACTTGGGGCCTTCTGTGTCCTCGGGGCTGGTGTCCTTGGCCAGGGTGGGCAGTTCCCACCTGCCTTCTTCCCAGCAACTCTTGGCACAGTCTGGTGCACAGGTTATGGAAAACACTCTATTTGGGATGATGAGGGAGTGCTCCTGGTGCTGCCGATCACAGAAATCCTTCCAAATCCAGTACTGCCGCTGAGGGTGAGCTTGGGTGACACATCCCCATCTTGTTCATTCCTGTTCTGCCCCATGGCCGGGGTGCTGTCAGCGCAGTGCTTCAGAGCGTCCCGGGGCTGAGGGGAGGTGGGATGCAGCTGGGGTGAGTGTCGGGAGCTGCTGCAGCCCTTGGCATCACACACACACACATGGGGAATGGGGCACAGTAACCTCTCTGCTCACATGGTGCCACGGAGGACATGACGAGCCCTCCCAACCCCAAACTGCTCTTCTTGTCAAGTCAGAAGTCGTCTGTGGATAAACCGCCTGTTCTGACCGGGGCTGTGCAGCTCTGCCTGTTCCTTGCCATGGCTCTGCACTGTACACTGACACTCCTTCACCACCTCCACACACGCTCAGCGTGCCCCAGCGTGGGGACAGTTCCTGCTTCTGGACAGGGACACGACACTGCCTGCATGTCAGAGGTGCCTTGTCTGAGCTCTGACTTAGCAGAGGTATCAGAGCTGGGGGAAGGATTCAAACCACAGAGCTTATGCTGATGTGAAACCAACTGCTCACGTAACCCCATATCCTACTTCCAGCAGTCCTCTCAGTGCTGTTGGGCTCACAGGAGCGGGTTGGGATGTGCCTGGATTACTGATCGCTGCTGCTGGAAAACCGGTGCCAAGGAGCGAGTACGGCATGAGACCCTTCGGTCTGGGTGACAGAGCTGGGGCAGACACAGTGCGTGGGGGCTGCATTTAGAGCAGGTTACACAGGAGATGCAGTTTCCTAGCTGAGGGGAAACGTGCATTGGAAAAGTTGATCTGGAGAGCAGTCGGACTTAGCGCTGCCTGAAACCTTTAGAAGGGGACCGGTTTTCTTTTCACGAGACGTGCTCTAGTCCAGCTCGTGGGTGTTGCTGTGTGTGCGTGCAGGGGGTGGGACCCTGTGGTAGGATGGTCGTTCCCACGTAGGGTCTGTGGGTTTGGGATCCCCTGTTGGCTGTCTGCCCCCGGGCCCTCGAGCAGAGCAGTGCTGAGAGCTGCCCGGAGTGGGTGTGTCCGTGCGAGGCTCAGCGCTAGGACAGCAGCTCTAAGCACACGTTGTGTGTCTTGTCTTGGCTCAGGCTGTGTCTGCCGTGTCAGGTTTTTCTCCTGGTACACAATCAGTAAAGGCTTTTCTGGGGAATGTTTTCATCTCGCTCTGATGCCTCCAAGCCCAATAGCAGTGGATGCAGTCACCAAGTGCACTGATGGGACACAGACCCTCTGAGGTGATGTGCTCTTATCCCTGAGCAATGCCCAGGGCTGGATTTGGGGTTGATGGAGAATCTGCCTGGCTTCAAATTAGCAGTGACCTCACAGTTTTGCTACCTTTGGGACTGTGGGTGACACTGTTACTGGATCCACTGGGCATCTCTCATCTGACACGTGTTTTGGGGACTGGAGAGGAAGCACTTCAAAGTTTGCACTTCTTTGCCAGTCGCAAGCTAATCTTCAGAGGACACGAAGTTTGGAGACACGGGGGATTTGCTGTCTTTGCCCCAGGCAAAACCAGGTGGCCAGTGGTTAGAGTTCAG
Organism: Mohoua ochrocephala; assembly: GCA_013398855.1. Lineage (NCBI taxonomy): Eukaryota > Metazoa > Chordata > Aves > Passeriformes > Acanthizidae > Mohoua > Mohoua ochrocephala. The sequence continues at coordinate 45,869 of VZTA01001569.1, read as the reverse complement.
AGCAAGTGTCTATGGTTCCTCTGTGACCTGAGCTCTGCAAAGGTAAGTGAGCATGCTGGCTGATGTCCACTGCATGCACAGACCTTACCTGGGGCGAGGAAAGACCAGGGACACAGAGGGGAGAAGAAGAAAAAAAACCATCTCACCTTGCCCTGTATGTGGATGAGATACATGGATGCAGTGCTCTGGTGAGGATTCAAAATAACTCCAAAGCAGGTATAGACAGCTTCAAGCTAAGTACAGTAGGAATGAGGTAGGGACTTGTGTTTGTGAAACCACTGGGGCTCTGAGCTCAGTCATGATTGTGCCCCAGTATTTAAAGCATTCAAGAAGGCAACTTTACTGTAGTTAAACTTGGGTTTATTTTAGGTTGGATGAGTTCCTATTGTCCAGAGGAGGTCATGGAGATGCTCCAAGGGCTGGAGCCCCTCTCCTATGGAGATAGGCTGAGAGAGCTGAAGGTGCTAACCTGGAGAAGAGAAGGCTCTGGGGAAGACCTTGGAGCCCTTCCAGTGCCTGAAGCTGGAGAGGGACTTTGGGCAAGGACCTGGAGTGACAGGACAAGGGGGAATGATGTTCTACCGAAGGAGGAGAGGTTTAGATTGGATATTAGGAAGTTCTTCCCTGTGAGGGTGGTGAGGCCCTGGCACAGGGTGCCCAGAGAAGCTGTGGCTGCCCCGTCGCTGGAAGTGTCCCAGGCCAGTTCGGACAGGACACTTGTTGGAGCAACCTGGGCTAGTGGAAGGTGTCCCTGCCCGTGGCAGGGGATGGAACTGCAGTGGTTGGGCTGGAGGGGGCAGGAAAGGGATGAGCCAGAGCTCACAGGTGCTATGGCCTGAAGGCAGGCATTCACTAGAGGTGTGGCACTGCTGGGTCAGGTGTCTCCTTCAAATCCCTGCTGCTGCTCTTCCTGCTGGAATGTTGCTTCTCTTGCCCTCTTCCTCACGCCCCCCCAGCTGCATCCTTGCTATGGTTCATCAGGCTCACCTACCCTTGTGCTGTGCTGCATCGCATATTTCGGGCTTGAGGAACGAGGGCAGCTCGTATCAAAGCGCAGATGGGATGAAAAGGGACTTCAGTGGGGAGGACAGATGGTGGCACAACAGAGACGGTGTCAGTCAGCACAAGAGCCTAGCCTCAGCCCAGCTGAGCCCTGGGTTCTTGCTTCACAGAGATTTGTAGGGACCTGCTCCGAAGTGCTAGCAAAGGGGAGACGGGCAGGGGGGTGCCGGAACCGTGACACCTGTGAGGGTTCGTACGTGGCACGCACCACAGCCGTGCACGGAGCACACGAGCTGGCACTGCGTCGCAGCTCGGTGGTGTCAGAGGATGCCAAAGAGAGATGAACACTAGGAAGCCTGCCTTGGAGTGGGAAGTGAAGAGAAGTGAAGGAAGAGGCTGCAGCAATGCTGAGATGGTTGTGGTTGCAGGCAGCGACTGGAGGTGTTTCCAGCAGCAGAGATGGGACTGAAGGAAACAAACTTGGGGGAGCCAGAGCACACAGTGAAGGGAGCAGGCTAAAGGGGAAAGGGGAAAGTTCTGCTCCACTCCGGAGGGCTCATGGGGGATTCTCCAGCTTGCTGAGGGACCTTGAGTCTCCCATGGGGTGTGCTGCCGGGTGGTGCAGGCGAGCAGACGGCAGCCGCGTCCTCAGCGCAGGCGAGGCTGAGCAGGACGGGCCGGTCGGACCCGGCACGGAGGCGTGAGCTCGGGCTCTGGAGGGTTTTAGGCGGGGGCTGCTGCCGGTCAGTTCCCTTCAGCCCGAGCAACAGTCTGCGTGGTCTGACACGTGTGTCAGGGCCGGGGCCAGTGTGAGTCCTCTTCCTCCTCCTGCTTCTGCAGCATCACTCCCACATCTCCTCCCGGGAGAGCGCTTTCCAGAGTGGGTGGTGGTGGGAGGCGCTGCTTGGCATGCAGGGCTTGGTTGATGCTCCTGTTTGCTCTGAGGTGACGAGGGTCCGGCTGTCCCTGGGCTGGGTTCTGTGTGCCGGCACAGAGCGTGGCAGCACGCCTGTCCCCGGGCCTCTGTGCCCGATGGGGTGGTGGGAGGGAGCCTGTGCCGGCCTCAGCCGCTCCAAACGTCGGGGTGGCAGGGGATGGTGCTGGGTCTCCAGGCAGCTCGGGATCTTGGCTGGGTTCACGCCGACGCCTGACAGCTCTGTTGTGGCTCCCGGAGCGGATGGCCGGGAGCATTTGCACAAGGCAGGCGGGTGGAGAGCACGGTGCCGGTGCCGGGGGAGCACCGCGGTGGCAGGGCCCCCCCCGCCAGGCCCATGCCCCCCGATGCTCTGCCTCTGCAGAGTGAGGGATTGGCTCCCCCAGGCCGGGGTTGCTGAGCCTGCTGTGATCATGTCACGTCGGGCTCCGTCGATGTTAACATCTCATTATCTTTGTTACTGTAATTACATTATCCGCTGCTTTATGCAGAATTATTCTCCGAGGACTAATTGATGGATCCATGTTTAATTCATTAATCATTAGCATCAAATTCGACAATTACAGTGCACACTGATTGTGGAATTTCAAATGTAATGAGGGAAGAATTAACAAAGAAAAGGGAAAACCTGTTTCCCTGGCACACCGCTGCTCGCCGTGGGGGACAATGACATTGAGGGAAGAAGAGCAGTGAGAGCAGGGTGGTGCAGGTCATGGCAGACAGGAGGCTGCTGGATCATCTCCTGCCTTTCTCCTGGTTGTGGCTGCACAACAGATTCTTCAGGTCAGAGCAGGGTCAATAATCTCCTACGGAAGAATGGAAATTTGGGAACGCAGGAGGGAAAGCTCAGCTCTCACTTCTGAAACAAAGTTGCTTTTGCTTCCCCCCCCCGCCCAGCAGCTCAGGTCACCCTGCCCTGGCATGTGTCCAGGAACATCCCAAGTTACACCTGTGCTCCACACTTTGCAGGAGAGCTGGGTGGATTTTGTTGTCCCTGGGATTTGCCTGTAGTCCCATGGTTGCTCTGTTCCACCCACAGTGTGTGGCTCCTGCTCTTAAATCCACGGCCGCCACGTGTCGTTTCGGTGTGTTCTGGGCGGAGGCAGGATCCTGTCCACTGAGCTCTTTATCGTGGTCCCTGTGAGCTGGGCAGCAGAATGGAAGCCAGAGCAGGGCCCCCAGTGCCTCCCCCTCAGCCTGCGGCACTGCTTGGCACCGGGGTGGGGGCAGTGCCCACGCACAGCTGGGTCGGTGCCAGCTGTGGGGATGCGCCCTCCCTCCTTCCAGCTGTGATTTTGGCTCGCTCACTTGGCTTTCTGTTGAGTCTGACTGTCGAAGTCCAACGTTAGTCACTGCTGTTCAGCCAGGGGCCAGGGCAGGGGGTGGAAGGGGATGAACTTGGAGGTCACTTCCGACCCAAACCAGTCTGGGGTTCTGTAACTCGGACATGGGGATGCCGAGCTGAAAGGAAGAGGGTGAGGGTCTGTCTATTCCTCCATGTGGGACTTCTACCCTTCCCAGTAAACTGTTAAAGGGTTGTTTGTAGTCTGAAGATGAAGCTGAGATGAGCGATTTACTAAAATTTATCTGTAATTAATATTTTGCATCATGAATCATGTATAAAATACTGCAAATTCATATGTATATTATAAATATTATACATTCACCATTACAGTCATACAGTAACCTCTTACGAATGTTTATCTGCATGTCTGAAGGTGGAGGATGAATCCAAATGTGAGGCTTGAGCTGTTGGTTTAAAGTTTTGCATTGAGTGGAAGCTAGAAATTGTCAGGACTCCATGGGAAGAGGAGGAGTGTGGTGGCAGCCGGGTGGGATGACACAAGGCGGGACAGGACCAGCAATCCTTGGTGCCTGGTTCTAGTGCTGGGCAGAAGGCTGGAGGGCTGAGATTCTGCTGGATCAGCTCAAGGTTTTATTTGCTAGGATACGCTAGAGTTAGGATGAATTTCATATTTCCAGGCATTGATTATCTCAGCTGTTCTTTCTTTCTAAAGAAGGAATACTGAGGCAAAGAGAAGGTGAAGCCCAAAATGTCAAAAGCGTCTGCTAACTCTGTGCCCCCAGTTTGGAGCCCAAGAATCGCTTTTTCTCTCTCAGTAATTTGTCCCTTTTTTAGCCCTTTTCACCATTCCTGTCATTCAGAGCTCAGTCTGCCCCAGGCACTCGGAACAGGAGGAACACGCTGTTAGAGGCTGGTTTGGGCAAGGGTTGGTGTAAGTCCCTTGAATGGCAGTTGTGGGGATTTCGCAGCGGTGTGTGGGTTGGATCCCATGTCCCCAAAGGAAATGCTCGGCTGTGAGGCCCTGAGGCCCTTTCAGTTGCTGACACTCGTGAGCTGTGGCTGACCTCTCCTGGAAGCGTCCAAGGCCAGGTTGGACGGGGCTTGGAGCAGCCTGGGCTAGTGGGAGGAGTCCCTGCTCATTGCTGGGCAAGCCCTGTGGCCAGAGGAGATGTAGGGCATCGTCAGGGCTCTGCTCCATGCTGCTGTTCTGGGGAGCCTCTGCAGCTCCAGCACCCTGCGCTGAATTGTGCCTCCGCACAGCCACGAGCCCCCGCCGCCCTGTCCTGTGGAAGTGCCCGGCGGGCTGTGAGAGTGCCTGGCCCTCCTGTGCCCGCCGTGCCACCAGCCCTGACTGTGCTCTCCCCCCAGGGTGGGCTGTCCCCTCCTTGTCCAGACCAGTGACAGAGTGCGGCCGTGTCCTGACAGCCACCTCCCGGACACAGCTCCCACGTGGCTCCTGCTCATGGAACAGGCAGCTCCAGAGCCGTGCAGGCAGGGAGAGGTTCATGGAAGGGATCGGAGCACGAAGGGAGCTGCCAGTGCTTCCTCCCTCCGCACCCCAGCTCTCCCTGCCCTCCCCAGTGGAAAAGCAGAGACTGATTTTCTCCAACCCAACAGTATAATCACTAACCCTAATTAGTGATAATTACTGGGAGCTGATATACTTATTCCTTACCAGATCACTAAGGAGCCATGCAGTGCAGGGCTGAGCAGGGAAAAGGCCTTGGAGAAAGGGTGCAGGAGAGAAGCAGGGAGGGAGAAGCACAAGGCAGCAGAGTGTCGTGGTGGTCAGAGCCCTGCCCAGGGCTGGCCAAGGTGTCCAGGGCAGCCAGGTAGGCACAGGGCAGCCAGGTAGGCATGGGGCACCCAGGTGGGTGTGGGGCAGATAGCCAGGCCTGGGGGCTGCGGCTGTAGCTCTCAGCATCCTGCATTCTGGAACATCTGGATCAAGGTGCCTTGCGTGGGGCACCTGGATAAGCTACAAGGGTGTAATTAGTGGCCACCTGTGAAAATCTCAGTGTAAATAACTTGCTGGTGCTGCCAGGGAGGGCTGGGCTGCAAGGGTGGCTGGTGTTCTCCAAGGGGGACTGAGAGCCTTCTCCAGCAAAGCAAGCTTTCTCATCCATACAACCCAGGGTTGTGCTGCAGGAGGGAGAGGGGCCAGGGAGCGACTTGTTACAGGCCACGAAGGCCTGCTCTGCTGTCACACAGCCCCAGCTCATCCCTGACCGCAGGCAGCGGCTCTGTCGGTGAGTCCGTCTGGACCTGCCTCTGCCCTCAGCACACAGGGCCTTTGCCTGGGGCCTGCACTCTGCTGCTGGACAGGGAGGTGTCCCAGAGGAACGTGGAAAAGCTCATCGCTAGCAGGCAAGGGACAGGGCCATCCTATTCTTCAAACAGAGCAGGGCTTGCTCCATCCCCTTGAATTTGTGCACCCCAGGAGGTTGTGCTGCTGCACACCGAGCAGCCTCTGTCGACAAAGCAGGCAGGGGTGGATAAAGCCTTGTATGAGTGAATGGCTTTAGAAACCAGAGTTATGTAGGAAAATACAACAATTCCAGCATCTCCAAATGGCCCTTTCCCAGCTGCCCGTGGGAGCTAGGGGCAGGAGCTGTTCTTCATCGGTCACTGCAGTGCTGCTCCAGGTCCACACTCCTCAGCAAGCCCAGAAAGCTCTGGTTCTGCTTCCTTCCCTCCTGCAGTTCTGTCTCAGACCCAGGTTCCTGCTCCACCTGCGCATGCAAACGGGGCTCCGTGTCGGTGCTGCCTGTCACGAGCATCCATCTCCCACCGCCACCACAGGGATCCCAGGGGGGCTGCTGCACGGCAGCTGTTCTGGGTTGTGTTCTAGACAGCGTTACTTGCACGTTTTCTGCAGCTCGTGATTCCAGGTTTCTGCAGGGACCGTAAGCGACCCCTCTGTTCACAGTAACAGACCAGGAGAGCGATCTGGAACACAGACCGTGCTTCCTTCGTCCGCTCCTGCTGCTCATTCCCAGCACCTTGGTTTTCTGAGGTAATTCTTTGTAACATGTTGGAGAGTAAGTGACATTAATACAGTAAAGTCACTGAAGGACTTTTTCAAGTTGCACTAAAGCTCCTGTGGACTTTCTGAATTCTGGTTCCAAACAGCAGAGCAGCTCCCAAGGAGAATGCCGCTGTTACCCCCACTTCAGCCAATCACCAAACTAAATTCAGTAGTGCCTTTTGTAAAAGTAACCTGGGTGTGCTGTGCTGGTGTTCAGGCAGAGGAAAATTCAGATCAGAAATGGAGTATTAAACACACACATGCACAGACACATGCACACAAAAATGTATCCGAGCCAATTTCACCAAGCTGGAAGCAATTACGTGCCAGATCTTTTGGGAGAAGGAACTTAAACAGGAAAAAAAAAGTGAAGCATAATTAGGAGTTTTAAAAGAATATTTTACTGGATAGCAGAAAGTTAAAAGGAAGGTTGTACTGCTTAAAAATATGTCAGTCTTGGTGGGGAGGAGGCGTGAACTGTCCACTCTCTGTCCCGATAGTGAGAAGGGGCAGGGCCAGGCGGAGGGAGCTGGCTGCGTGGTGCTGCTGTGGTTTGTGCAGCCCTATCTGTGTGTGTGTAAAAAGTGATACAATTAACGGCAACATGATAAAGTAATGCATAAGTGCTGAGCAGGAGTTGGAAGCTGCAGCCGGTTGGAGGCTGGTGGCACTGGTGTGGCCCAGCACAGCCAGCTGGAGCCGCGGTGGAGGCTCCCGCTGCCGTCCAGACCCGTGCCAGCGCTCCCGGCCCAACATCCGCCACGAGTGATTAATTGTGAGCAGCCTTCGGAGTGACCCTCCTGGCTTTATGGGAAGGATTCCAGCTCCTTGCGTTCCCAGACTCACTGTGGCTGCAGCCGCACAAAGGGTTGTGTCGCCGTTTGCTCCGGGCTCACGGGGGAGCCTCGCGGCCTTACGCTGCCCCGGATCACGCTCCGTGCCCGCCACATCTAGGGGGGAAGTTAAGTAACATTTGACAAACGATGGTGATGAGGAATTTAGGAACAAAGTCGCTAGACAAAGTAAGAGCACCAGCACAGCACAGCTGCTGGGGAGAACCCCCCATCCCCTTCTCTGTGGGGACAGAGGTGTCCCAGCTGACGGGGACACCAACACTGCCCACCCCATGGAGAGCTTCCCATTTTGGGGACATCTGCCCAAGTCTGTCACTTCACCTCTGTTCCCTTCTCCCAGAGGAAAACCTCTCTTTCATCGCTCTCACAGCTGCTTTACTTGGCAAAAACTCGACTCCTGTGTCTCAGTTCCTGCTCCAGGTGCTGAGCACGGGGCAGCTCCCATGTCCTCCCTGGTGCTCTCTCTGTCTTGGTCTCTGCAGCCTGTGGACGTGCGGTGTGGTCTCCTTCAGCACCATTCCATGCCAAGGACTCATCTTTGCCCAGTGTTGGGTGAGCGGCTGCCGAGGCGGCTGCTTCACGCTGTGACAGTTGTTCAGCCTGCGAGCCACGAGATCAGTCACTGCTCATGTATCTCACCAAGTCCCTAATCCTCGACTTTTACATGTTCCGTGAGGTTTCCACATAACATGCGGATAAAAGTGATGGATCTGGTACCGGGAGCTCATTTCCCAGCTCACCTTCCGCCTTGGCTGGCACGGGAGCCTGCACTGCCATGGCTGCACGAGGGGATGCAGAGCAGGAACCAGTGGAGTTACAGACAGCGAAAGGGTTTTTTTCAAGTTTATTAGGAACTAATGAATCCTAACCCCAGCATTCCTTCACTGCTGTATGGTTAATAAGGAAAAAAAGCGAAGTGTTCAGTGAACACTTGTGTTGGTGTTTGGGAAGAGGCAAGATGATGTATCTCAGCACAGAATGATGAATTCTTCATATTCCAGCTGTAATTAGGCAGCGAATTAAACAGCAGGTAGGAGATGTGGACATGTTGGAATCGGCAAGGCCGAATTATTTAATTCAGGAATTGTAGAAGATGTGGTCAAGGTCTTTTTCATGTATGGATGGTTACAGTTGGTTTTGGGGTGGAGAGGACTTGCACAGGGCTCAGATTAATGGGTTCATGTGTCCACAGGATGAGAGGAGAAATGATGGACAGGAAAGGCTGTAACAACCAGGAAGTGCTCTCAGAATCACCTTATAGGAAGATTTGATGAGCTCAATATATTTAGCTTATTGGAGAAAAGGTTAAGAGGTAATTTCAACACCATCTGTAAATACCTGTATAGGAACAGAAATTTGGTGAGAGAGCTCTGTATCAGATAAAATGTTCCAGGATCCAGTGACAGTGGCAGAAGGAAGACAACTCAGGCCAGAAATAAGGCCCAGATTTCAGCAGAGAAGGCAATTAACCACTGGAACCACTTACCCAGCGTCACTGTGATCTCTCTGGCACCGGCAGTATTCAAGTCAGGATAAGATTTTCTGACAGATCCATCATTGTTCACGCAGGAGCGACATCGGGGCAGACCTGTGATGTGACTTTGTGCTGCGCAGCAAAGCTTGGGCAGTCCGAGGGCTCCTTTGGCCACTCCCTGGCTCCAGGTCTACCATTGCTCTTCCACGAATCTGCCTCTTCCTTGCAGAGCTCGCCTTCCTTGGCCATGGAGCTGCTCGGTGGGTAGACATGGGGTGCCCCAGCCGGCACCGTGGGCTCTGTGTGGGGACTTGGTGCAGGCAGAGCTCAGGCTGGAGACAGGCGGAGTGGCTGCAGCTGCCCGCAGTTCCTGGCTGGCGATGTGCTCTCGGTGCAGGATTTCGGGGGCAGCGTCCCTGAGGTACCCATTCCCACATTTCTCCAGTCTGTTGGGTCCTGTAAGGCTGTATGTGGGGTCGGCCGCCCTCTAAACCAGAGGTGAGCTGATGCATTGGGAGAAGCACTGGCTCATCTCATGTGTCCTGGAGCTTTGGCTGGGGGATGGGAAGTGTCGTGGCCAGGCCTCCCCTTTCTGCTGCCGCAGCCAGCCCAGGCTCTCAGTCATCCCAGAGACACTGGCACCCTGCAGAGTTTTTTGTCCTGATGGTTCGTACCCACACGGGTCAGCTTTGGTAGGAGCTGGGGTGTCACGTAGTTACTTAGCATGTGCAGATGTCCAAAACCGTGCTCTGCAAGGGCAGCACTGAGAGAGGAGGGAGATTCCCTGTGTCAGAGCATCTGCGAGGCCCAGTGCAAGGCAATGACTCCTGCTGTGTGCAAGCTGGCAGATCCTGATGGCCCTGCTACGGAGCTGGGCTGGGAAACCTCGGTCGCCCACAGTTCGGATCAGTGATTCCGCACAGACGTTCACTGTTGGCAGAGCTGGGAAGAACACCTGTCCATCTGTCACCCCAGAACCTGCCCCGCCACGCCCGGCAGCTGTGTGAGTGCTCAGCACGGTGGCCAGCTCCCAAGGAGAGTGCACAGGTTGATGTCTTTCAAATGACAGCTCTCCATCCCAGGGCTCCTGGTTGGTAGGAGCCAGCCCATGTTTCGGACTCATGGGAGTTGTTCAGGAGGAAGGACCCAGCAATGTCCAGGTAACAGCATGCAGTGCTTCCTTTAGAAACCCAACCTGACACAGACTCCTGGCTCTGGGCCAGCTCTGGGGCACAGGTGGCTCTGGGAGCACCAGCCACAGGGGATGACCACCTTCCTGCCACGGCAGCTGCCGGCCCATTGACGTGGGGGGTGAGTTACGGTCCTCCCCAGCAGGGTTTTCACAGGCAGGCAGCTCTACCAGGCTCCTTGGCTCTCACCTCCCTTCAAGAACCGGTTGGTTTCTGAGAGTGGAGAAGTTTCCCACTAGCTGGAGCTGTGTCCCAGTCCAGCTCAGGGTCCTGAGTAGCCATAGCCATTGAGACGTGTTCAGCTGCAGGCTCCAGCCAGGCACTGGGGAGCCAGTACACTAAGGTGGCTCACAATAATCCTGGTTTTAATTTGAAATAAATGGTGATGTGTTGGCAACGAGTGGTTGAGGGGGAGGGTGACGATGACTCCTTGGGACACCGATTGGCAGTCAGTCAGTAGCGTTAACCTGCACCGTGCTGTTGGCCTCTGCACTACCAGAGAAAACAGGGTTTGCTCCATGCCAGGGTGTCCTCACCCATCCTGGAGCACCTCCATCACCGTCATGAGCCACGCTGACAGTCCCTCTGCGCCGTGGTGCAGCAGCAGCATCCCTCTGCCTGTGAAGGAGCAGGGCCTGGCACGCCAGAGGAGAGACCTGTCCTGTACTTGGCCATAAACCCAGGGGGATCCCAAAACTGCTCTCCGGCTGGTGCCTCTTTAAAAGCCAGCATAGCCCATTCCCTGTGCCAAAGCTGGTTTCCTCCACACTGTAAGGGCCTGGTAGCAGCATCCAGCATAATGTCGCCAGGAAATTTCACCAGACCCCGTGTATTATTTTGCCAAATTGCTCTTGATAATATTAAAGAGATGCTAAAAAGATCCTCAAGTGACTCTGCAAATTATCTCCTTCCTGACCGATGGTGCCCTTTTAGCTAACTCGCCTTTATCCTGTTCCCTGGGCAGCCACACCTTAATGAAGAATTCCCAGTTTGCTCTGATCCAGGTGTTTCACCGAAGCATCCGGGCTGCCACGTGTCATGCCTGGGAAAAGGCCATTCTGGTTTTAGGTAATTTTCCATCCAGTGCACGTCATCAGTTGGGCTGTGCTGAAAAGGCATCACGGAGCCATGTGAGTCTCTTTTGGGGGGGTTGAGGAAACAGTGACTGGGAGAGGGACTTGGGGAGCTGTCAGCAGTTTGGGGGTTCAGTTCCTGCAGGTGTTGGCTCAGAGGCAGGTCGTATTTACATGTCACCTGTCCCTTGCCCAGTTTACAGGGAACATATCCAGCAGCTGCCAGGGTGTCACTTCCAAAGGGATGCAATTCCCGAGAGCTCTGGCCTTGCTGGGACCACCCAGCAGCTCCCTCGGACAAGCCGGGGTTGCACAGCGCGAGGTCTGTGAGTGAGCAAGTGGCTGGGCTGTGAGGGGGTTCCCCCACAGCTGGGTGACTTCAGGCAGCTGGAGTGATGTGCAGGGAGCTTGGAAGGGCTGCAGAGGCTGAGGGAAGCTGTTCCTTCTTTCAAAATGAAACATTGGGCATTCATGGCAGCCTGTGCTGCTCCTCGGAGGTGTGATGAAAAGGCATGTCCTGGCGGGCTGGGGCTCCTGGTGTGGCTGGGTGCAGGTGCAGGGGGCAGATCTGTGCTCCCTAGGGCCCTGCAGGACTTTCCCCTCTGCAGGAGGAGCTTCTCTCAGGCCCTCTGTTTCTGCTCTCCCTTCCTCACCTTCCTCTGCTCCATGGCTGTGGCCATAGCCAGGGCTGGGGACTTGGGGCTTGGGGCTGGCAGACACTGAGCTCCGAGCATCCCAGCCCACCCCAGCCCATCCCAGCCCAGCCCAGCCCAGCCCATCCATCCCAGCCCAGCCCAGCCCAGCCCAGCCCAGCAGCACCGTTCCCAGGACCAGGCTCATCCCGGTCCCAGGAGAGCAGCGTTGTCCCTGCTCCAGCAGCAGCAGGCTCCCTCCCACGAGGAGGCAGAGAGGAGATGGATGCAGAAGTCAGGAGCGGAGCGCCAGCTAATTACCCTTCCGAGGGTGTCTTGTAAATTAAGGGCTAATTAGAGGCAAAGTCAGTGTCATGGTTTTACACGTGTTTCTGTGGCGCTGAACAAGGGGAGGGAGGGGGAACATGCAGCAGCCAGGCTGGAGGCAGGCGACGTGGGGGGCTCGGCAAGGTCCGGACGACATGGGGTCAGGGTCCTGGGAGCCCAGGGTGCAGGGCACCAGGGTCCTGGCAGTTTGGGGTGCAGGGCGCCGTGTCCCAGCGAGCCCTCCATCGGCAGGCGGGATCTGCAGGCGAGGCTCGCAGGTGATCCCTGCACAACACTGCAGGGAAGGGGGATTTTTGGTCCAGGGTGAGTACAGGGAAGGGGGGGGGGGGAGGTACCTGCCATGCTGGCCATGAAGGGGTGGTGGCGATGATGATGATGATGGTGGTGGTGGTGGTGGTGGTGGTGGTGGTGGTGATGGTGGGTGGCAGGCATGCCTGGTGCAGGGCTGGTGGCCACATCACCCCTCCGTTTGGCACTTGCCTTTGGAGGGGGTATTTGGGCTCTTGAGCTGTCCCGTCAGGCACTCGGCAGCCCTGGCTATGCTTGGGCACATCTGAATAGCATCCCTCGGGTTTTCGTGGAAACAGCAGGGACAGAAACATACACTTATGTATGAACTCTGGGGCGTCAGAGCCTTGTGGGGCTCTGCTCTTTGTAGAGGGTGGCCCGGCACAGGGATAGGTTGCCCAGGGAGGTTGTGCTACCACCCTCCTTAGAGATACTCCAAACCCATCAGAGGCAGTCCAAGGCCCCTGGCTCTGGGGGGCCCTGCTTGAGCCGGGGCTGTACAGGATGATGCCAGAGCTCCCTTCCACCTCAGCCGTGCTGGGATCCGTGAGAGCCGAGTGAATTTGGTTTCACACAGGGAGACACAGGTGAGCTGTCCTGGCTCCCGCTGGGGACCTGCTTCCACAGGTGTCCATTTGCTTCTCTGGAAGGCTCCCGCTCGTACCAGTCCCGTCGGACCCAGGGCTCGGTTCCTCGCAGCCCGGCTTCGTCATGCCTGCACAGGGGTCTGTTCAGCGGGGCTGGAGCTGTGGGTGTGCGGCATCTGGAGCTGTTCTGTGGCCCTGCCCTGGGCCATGGCCAGGTGGGCTGCAGTGAGAGTCCCAGCTCAGTGTCTGCGCCTCCGGGCAGGGAAGGAGGAGACGTAGCTTTGGAGTAGGGATGGGGCCCCTTCTCTCGCCCCTGAGCTCCCAGAGCACTTGGAGCCGAATGGCCTGAGGGGAGCACGAGAGAGGGCTGGTGGTGGGCAGGTGCAGTGGCATCCCTTGGGCCAGTGTCCTCCTCCATGGCAGATTGCCTGCAGACTGAACAGGAGGGTGTGTGCTCCCTGTCAGAACCGTTTTGTTTGCTATTCTGGACATTTTGGGTTTCGTATAATCCAGAAACACTTGACCCATTTTGCATCACTGAGTGATCTTGTCCTCTGTGACAGCCTCTAGTCCCAAAAGCACTCCTCTCTTGGGGGTTCAGGTTCCTGGGCTCAGCCGCAGCAGTTTTAAGCTAGCGGGAAAAGGAACTTCCACCTGCCATCCCTGCCTTAAAAACATCTGTTCCCGTGCTTGTTCCTTGACACCCTCCATGTGATCTCATGCTCTCCCAGTGCCCCCAGCATGGCTGGATTTCCTGCCGGGGACACGCAAGAAAGTGAAATTGAGAGATGAGGGTGGGCATGCTGGTTGTGGGGTGGGTTTGGGTTTGCCCGGGTGCCAGAGGCTATAGTGAAAATCGTGACTGTGAACTCCAGCTGTGGGGAAGCTGCGTGCCAGAATCCCCAGCTGTGCATCCTGGGGTGCTACACTGAAACCCACTGAGCTGGGAGTTCCCCTGGAAAGTGGAGTGTGCTGGGCTCTTCTGTCAGCACCTTTGGGGTGATGCACCAGCACCCCTTGGGAGAGGAGAGCCAGAGAGAGCCTGTCCTCATGTGGAGCCACCTGGGGAACGTGGCATCAGGTACGGGACAGCTTTGCCTTCTCCCACCGTGCCTGCAGGCAGCAGTCAGTCCGTGCTGAGTTCGTCTCTCTTGCAGGTGCTCCCCACTCGACCAGCAGCACCTCCCTGCACTCCGAGCGCTCCATCAGTGGCATCAACCTCGTGGGCTTCAGCTCCAAGCCGGACGGGATGCACCAGCGCTCCTACTCCGTCTCCAGTGCAGACCAGTGGAACGAGGCCGTGGCGATCCCCGGCAGCTGCCCCAACCCCTGTGAGTAGCCCTTCTGGCCCTTCTGCCCCCAGCCGCGGCAGGTAGGGGGGCTCATTTCAGCAGTGGGGCAGTTCTGAGCTCTGCCCTGTGATCGTGAGCCCGGAGTTTGCTCCTGAGTGTCAGACACAGCCTCTGGGCCTCGTTGGGGCTGTCCCCATTATAAGTAAGGGTCAGCTGGCAGTGTCCCAGCCAGGGAAGAAGCTGTCCTGCAAGGCATGGAGAAGCCCCAGCCAAGGGACGCTGCTCTGCAGCAGGATGGCTCCAAGCCCTCTGCTCTGACCTTGCTCTGAGCTCACCGTGCTGGGGCACCACTGCTTTCCCCCATCACTGCACCTTGTGGGCACCCCCATCTCCCAGATTTCGGGGCAGTTGAAGGAATAGGAGTGATTCCTGTCTCTGGAGCACACACTGAGCACGGCCCGCCCCCTCCCCCCACGCTCACTCGCTCTCAGTGATGTTTCAGGACAGTTGAGTGAATTAAAATAATTCATACATTTCCCAACGTAGCCACTTTGCCGAATTGGAAAATAAATGCTTTTGTGCTGCATTCATCACTCCTTCGTTCCTGGCTCTGCCGCCGCACTAAAAAAGCAGTTAAATGCACATCAAGAGTGGAGGAGCCATTTCCATGCCTGCTCGCCCCTTGTAGTTCTCATTAGCGCGGCAGCCGCCCCCCCGCCCGCTCCCAGGGGCTTTCGCAGTTTAAAGGAGCCTCTTTATGATCATTACCGGAGTCCGACTGTGCGGGCGCCATTTGCAGCTGAGGAGGCTCCTCATTTGTAACTGTGAAAAACTATCAATTTCAGCGCGCCTGATGCAGCGGCTCCATCATTGGCCCCATCAGCTCCCTGCTGGAAGCGAATTAATCAGACTGTTACTGCTGATGGGGCAGCGCGGGCGAGGGGAGCGGAAGGGCGCAGCGCTGAGCGGGGATGTGCCGGCAGCCCCCTCACCTTGGACGCGGGGGCAGCGGGGCAGCCCACGCCGAAGGAAGCACATTGCGAGTGGGGACTGGACACGGGCGTGTCTGCTTGTCCCCGTGCCAGGAGAGGGTCCCCAGCGCAGGTGGGGGCACCTTGCCCAGCCCGCGGGAGCCCCGTGCCCCGGCGTGCTCAGCAGCAGGTCCGGCGCCCTCGTGCAGCGCTGCGCGGGGCACACGCGGTACCCTGGCACAGATCGGTTTTGTGGCACGATCCCTCTGGAGAGCAGCTCCTTGCCCCGGTGCCCTCCTGCCCCAGGAGCTGTTGTGGCAGGTCTCATCCTTCCTCCCAGCAGACCCTCAGCAGAGCTGGGGGCTGGTGAGGCTCTGCTGTGTGTTGCTCTGCTCTGCCCTGCCCTTGCCTGGGTGTCACAGGAGAGCAAGCCAGCCCAGCCCATGCTCCCCATCCCTCTGCCCCCTGTTGCTCTGCCCCTTGTCCTTCTGCTCTCCATCCCTCTGCTCCGTGTCCTTCTGTTCCTGTCCACGGAGGAGCTGTCCATGCTCACAGCACCTGGACCAATCTGCCTCTTCTATGCACAATAACTGAAGGCTGTCAAATGAGACAGGGTTTGTTGCAGGGTTTGTTGTAGCAGGAAAAGGAATAATGTTTTTAAACTAAAGTGGGTGGGTTTAGACTAGATATAAGGAAGAGGTGTTTTATTGAGAGGCTGGTGAGGCAACAGGGTGCCCAGTGAAGCTGTGGTTGCCCCATCCCTGGCAGCGTCCAAGGCCAGGCTGGCCGGGGCTTGGAGCACCCTGGGATAGCGGACGTGTCCCCGCTCGTGGCAGGGGTGGCACTGGATGAGCGTTGGTCCCTTCCAACCCAAACCATTCTGTGATTCTCTGCTGCTGCTCCTCGCAGTGACGTGGAGGGGTGAGATGTCAGCTCAGTGCCCCCTGTGTGTCCTGCGTGCTGGTGGCTGTTCATCCACTCTCAGGTCCCACCGCACTGTGCTGGACCCCGAGCCTTGTGTTAGTGCTCCACAGACTCGTCACTGGGCCAGCTGTTCTGGAGGGCCCGTGGCACACCATGGGCCGCCGGCCTGGGGGTCCCAGGCAGTTCCCAGGGCTGCATCCCTGCTCCGTGTCCCCCACAGCCACAGCTGGCAGAAGTGGATTCTCAGTGTCATGAGGGAGGGGGCATTTGGTGGGCAGTGCTTTCCACATGGCAGGGCGTGCTGAGCCGAGCAGCACAACCACCCCTCCGTCAAGGGGCTGAGCCGAGCGAGGCTGTCCTGCACCACACCTGCACCCCAGCTCTGCCAGAGCCCAGGCTCTCTGCTATGTTTCCAGTTCTGCCTGGCAGGGCAGGTGAGGAATATTCCTCTGCTCAGAGCTGATTTTGGGCACATGCCAAGGCTGTAGGCTGCCATCCCAGCTCCCGGGGACAGGCTGGCTGCTCTGGCTGTGCCCTGGAGAGTGCATGGAAGAGCAATGGGATGGGGCCCTACGGTCATATAAACGTGCTCCAGCACATTCTCTATCTGTCCCTTGTGCAGGAGCTCTGCAGCCCACCTGTGGGGTCCCAGGGTCCCCCCCTAAGGCTGGCTGGTTTGGAGAGGGGTCCAGGAAGTCCCAGGTGTGCCTGTGAAGGGTTCCCTTGGTGAGATGGGGCTCTGGAAGTGCTTGGGTGGGTCAGAGAGGTTCACTTGTCCTACTGGGGAAGGAGAGTGAGTGAGCAGTGCTTGATCTAGCAAGGGAGTGTGTTCCATGTGCTGCCCCCACCCCATTGCCATCCTGTCCCCATCCCACGGGGGCCCTGGAAGTCCCCAGCTCTGGTGTTGGCTGCTGGGCAGTAAGAGCAGGGGCGTGGGTGATGACCCCTCGGGAGTTGCCGGGCTCATGGCAGGCCGCAGGAGTGGAGTGCAGCAGCGTGCAGCCCAGAGTGGGGCAGGGTGCTGGCAGCGTGGGATTTGGCCCAGGGAGCATCCTGGCGAGCAGGTGGGCAGCAGAGGGAGAATGGAGGCACCGCGTGTAGCCACCGATGAGAAAGTTCAGGTCCCCTGTGACATATGGCTGGGAGCTGAAGGTGCTTCACACCTGCTCTAGGCACGGTCCTGTAGCAGGATCAGTAATTTATATTGATAAAACTGGAGTCTGGTTTTATTAGATTTATCTCTCTTAATTGTCAAGGGTGAGCTATTTCCCCATGGATAAATAGCAGCAGAAACACCCTACAAGTGTGTGTCAGTGCAGGAGAAACCGGAGTTGGGAGAGCTCCGATGCTGCAACCTCTCTCAGCTGTGTGAGGGGGGCACCAGCTGCACCTCCATCCCTGCCTGGGGCAGCTCCCGGCCTGTGCCCCTCTGTGTCCCTTTCCACCCCACTGTTGGCGTTTGCCGAGACAGACCAAGCCCCGGGGAGCCGGTCTGAGCAAACCGGGGTGAACCAGGGGAGCAGAGGACGGGCTGGGGTGGGAGAAAGGCTTGGCAGGTCCCTGCCGTCCCACTGCTGGAGCTGCTGCCCTTGTGCAATGCTGCGATTCCTTTCTTAATTCCTGTTGCCACAGAACATGGAAATGGGAAGTCAGGACTTGATGGGAGACACTGGACTGTGGCAGAGAGGACGGCAAGCTGCCCGGGGCAGAGGTCCTGGGCATGGAGCTGCCCTCTGTGCCCTGGGGGTGGGTGGACACTGGAGAGGCAGGAGTGGATTTAGGAGAGGGTTAACAGTGCAGCGAGGGCTCCTGCGCCTCGTTGCCTTCCCCGGAGTCTGCATTTTTATGCTGATTGGAAGCCTGCGCTGTGTGTGCTGCTGAAATTGAATGTCAGGCTTTTGATTTTGTTGCTGGTCTCTAATGAAATTTGACATTTAATGGTGAGTGCAGCGGCAGCGTGTGTGTGTGTGATCGGAGCTTGATTAGCGCACTCTAATTGACAGTAATTAGGCAGCTCCCTGATTGTTTCTAATTCTGCTATTAATTGTAAGGAACAGTATGATTGAGGATAAATTTGGTGCGTTGCTGCTGGGGATGCAGCTTCTTCAGCTCCGTATCGGAAGCCTATTGAGCCCATCATGCTCAGGTTCCTGAGTGTGGCAACCCCAGTCACCTCGTCTGGCAGAGCGGTGCTGGGAGGGCAGTGCTTCTGCAGAGACTCTGCAGATCCCGGGGCCTGGATCTGCCCCAGCGAGGCCAAGATCACCCTCTGGGCCTGTCCCTTCCCAAAATGCTCACGCAGCCCCGTGAGGACACTGCCGTGTGAGGGAACCGCTTCCCCAGGAGCACGCGGTTGGGGGTGGGACATCAGGCTGCTCCAGAGGTGCCGCTGCGCGTGTCCCGCGGCGCAGATGTCCCTGTGTGATCGTTCTGCCTGGATCCCAGTGCGGAGCAGGTCCAGCCTGACTGCCCAAGGAGCTGCCAGCCCTGAGCTGGAGCGGGTGTTGGAGCAGCCCCGTGCCATGGAGCTGAGCAGGTCCTGCCCTGTCTCATGGGGTCCTGTGGGTCGAGCCAGGCAGGTAGCGGGGCTGGCTCCAGAATGCTTCGGTGTCTCTGGAAAAAGGAGACTGTCACCGTCCCACTGTACATGACTGCCTTATCTTTGTCCCCAGCTAACGGTACTGCCGACTCACTCAGCTCCAGCCCAAACATTTCCAGTGCCGCCAGCCCGAAGCTGGAGCCGCCTCCGTCACCGCATGCCAACAGGAAAAAGCATCGCAGGAAAAAGAGCACAGGGACAACTCGGCTTGATGGCCCCAGCACAGCAGCCGAAGGTAGGAAGGGTCTGCCTGGGGGCAGCTCTGCTGGCTCAGAGTGCCAGGCACCCAAGGGTCCTACGGTGCTCGGTGGGTGCTTGGGGCTTGGAGTGCTTCTCATGCGGGGCTCAGTGGCGACCTGGGGCTCGGAGCACTCCTCGTCCAAGCAGCTTGTGCTGAGGCAGGAAAGAGCAACCAGCCTCTCTGACCTGCCTTTCCCTCCGTGTCCCACGTGCCGTGCAGAACCACCGTCATGCCTGTGCCTGCACAGACAGTCACTGGTAGTTAAAATTGCTAACTGTAGCAGCAGACCTGAGAGCACACCGTATGGTTAGCGTGTGCTCTCAGGCACTTTCCGCCACAAGGACCTATTTCTGTTGACTGGTAAATTGGCCAAACTTTCATGATTTAAAAGACCTGTGCTGGGCACCTGCCTCAAGCTGAGGGTCTTTTGGAAAAGCTTGTCCACTTCAGGGGACCAGCTGAAGGCGTGTGCGTTGCTTTCCCAATGCTCAGAGTACTGATGGTTTTTGTGTTGAGAAATTCTGGTGTCTGTGCTTGCTGAAGAGGGACCCAAAGCTTGGCAAGGAGGCTGCAGGGCATGGGGGAGCATTCTGCTGGGAAAAGACACCAAATTTATCCAGGAAGGGATGAGCCTGGCAGCCGCGTCGTCCAAAGCCTGCATCTGTGGTTAGCCGCTGGAAAAAGTGAGATTTGACTTTATTCTTGGTCATCCTGTCTCACAGCACTCAATAAGCTTCTGTAGTGAACCAAAGTAAAGATGTAATTCAGAGGGGAGGAGGGTTCAGTACAAGTGTTTGAAGCTAACAGTTGCTGCAAAACAAACCAGAAAATATTAGTCTGTACCTGAAGGTGCTGCAGCTGTCCTGGCGCCTTGCTCCAAATCACGTGTCTGCCTGCAGTCCAGCAGCCCAGGTGTCCCATAGCAGAGCAGCTCTTCTCAAGTTCTCGTTCTTGGAATGATTGCATTGACGATGCACAGAGTTGGGCAGCTCTGTTGTTCCTTTTTTGCTGCTGCTGTAGTTGTCTGCATCTGAAATGCACCGAGTCTAAGACAGGCTTCCCCTCTGCGGTGGTTGATTGAGGAACCTTGAGCACCGTTTGAGGCTGTCATACGACAGCCTCAGGTGTCTCCTGGACAGCAAGAAGCGTTGCCTCTAGTTGCACTTTGTTCTTAGCTCTGTGTGTATGTTGCCTCCTCAGAGCCATTGTTGCCCTTCCCAAATTGGTTTGCAGTTCTCAGCCCAGTGCTTGGCAGAAGGAGAGGCTCATTCTTTGTATGAATAGTGGGATAGTGAAGGAGGGAACGATTTTGCCACCCCCACGTGTAAAACTGAGAAAGCATGTGCTGAAGTCCTGTGTCCTGTAAATCAAATGCTAAGAAAGAGTTGTAAGGAGGTCCCAAAGCTGACCTCCGTGTGATGATTGGGTTTATGATGTGGACGTGGGGGCTCTCAGCTGACCACAACGAATGCCGAAAAGCACGGGACTGATGTGCCAGTGCTTGCAGAGAAGTCTGGTCCTGCGGCTGCTCAGTGCGGCTGACGGAGTGTGAGAGGTGCAGATGCTGGGACCTCACGTTACACAGAATGTAATGCAATTTCGTAGTGGAAAAGGTAATTGAATGTGGGAACACTTTTATGAAGCAGTAATACGGACTAACCACTGCTCGAAGTCTTAAAATTTGATTAGTTCCTTTTCAACAACACATGTGTGCTTGGCAGAATTCCCAGCCCTCTGCTCCCCGACGCACAGACTGGAGGGACCGTCACCCTCTTCCTCGTGTGCCCAGGACAGGAGTCTTTGAGCAGTCCCAGTTTTTCCATCATTTCATAGGGATGTTTTTTCAGACACATGCTCACTCTTTCTGTCCTTCCTGGTTTGGCAGCATCCCTGGAAGGTGGAGTGATGGGGGTGGAGCCATGTGGCAAGCATGAGGGCATCAGAGTATTTGTGTTGTTTCCTGCACTGGTCCTTGGCCGTGCTGGTCAGCCGGGCAGGGGTCTGTCTTACCTGAAGTGGTACCCAGGTCCTGTCTCGGGCTGATATGGTTCATTTAAAGCCCTATCAGGTGTTGGAGCAATGTAACTTTTTCCTACAATGTGAATTCCTTGGCATTTATCAACACAGAACTTCATTTGCCAGCGAAGTTTCAGTTACCAAACTTCATCTGTCACTGCACAGACTTTGTGCACCGTGGATCCTCCTGCTGCCAGAGCCTCTGGTACCAGTCCCAGGAGCAGGAGGAATCCCAGCTCTGTGATCTGCAGTGCTGCTGGTGCCCAAGTGCGTGGCAGCAGGTGGCTGAGCTGCTCCGGCGTTGCAGTGGGAAGGAGCAGTGTGAGCACCGTGTGAGGGGCGAGGAGAGCATGGCACAGCAGAGGGGGCATCCGTGACCCGCAGTCACTCAGGCAGCCCCTCCTTCGTGTCTCCAGTGTGAATCCAGACTTTCCAGGCCCCTGTGTCCTCCTCCAGTGGGTGAACGGGTGCAACACCTGCCGGCTCAGCGCTGTGGTCAGGCAGAGGTGACCGAACCAGCTGCTCCCAGACCTGTGCTGGGGCACAGCGGCTGCTGCATGGTGGGTTTCTGGCTTTTGGTCAGGTATTGACAAACTGGCCTTGCATTTATTTTTTTAAGTAATCTACTATATTAGAAAATTGATCCAGTTGCAAAATTGGAGTTCCAGAGGCTGGGTCAGTTCTGTCGTGCTCCCAGCTTGCCCTGCATCCACAGGACCTGTTGCTGTGGGCAGTGTCTGTGCTCCGTGCTCCGAGTCCATGGGAGAGGCCACTGTTGCTGCTCTTAGAGCTTCCAGCTTGGTCCTGTTGCAGCCAGTTCCAGCAGCAATGAGCCATATGCCCCATTTTGGCGTCAGGGGGACATCCTGGCCAAGAAAGGACTGTGTGCATCCCTGTGCTCAGTGTGAATCACGGAGCTGGGTCACACACTCCTTTTCCTGCAGATGATCCCCCGCCTGCCACGTGCGTGCTGCACTGCTCCTGCCCGTCGTACCTTTGTGAGTGACTCGGTTGGTCTCTCTCCTGCTCCTAGCTCCGGGACTGCTCCAAGAACTGATGCAGCTCTGGACACTGCGGCAGCTCATCACCAGGACCAGCAGGCCAGGGCAGAGGCAGAGGCAGAGGAGCAAGTGACTCTGGGACTGGTGTTCAGGTGGCCACCCATGATGGGTCACTGTCCTGCATGAGAAGCGGAGACTGGCAACAAGTACAAGGAGGTGCTGAGCCCCCGCTTGAGGTCCCGTCCCAGTGTCTGAATGGTCCAGCTGTGAACCCTGGGCTGAGCATTGCCCCACACCATGGGCATGGCCCATGGTTTGTGTCATGGACTGCTGTCCCTAAACATGACCGATTCCCCCTTGAATCATTTTTAGCTGCTTTTGAACAGTTACAGCAGTTGTTTTCAGAGCAGGGTAATTTGAGTGGTTTGCTTTTGCATAGTCAGCATGGCGAAAGTGTGAAATCGCTGCACCAGGAGCGGGGCTGCCGGGCCCTGTGGCAGAGCTGCCATCCCTTGTGGCCGAGCTGCTGTCCCCTCATGGTGCTCATCCCTCTGTGGAGGGTTCACTGTCCTGGCAGGAGCATGGGGACAGCCCAGTGAGGAGCCACGCTTTCCATTAGCTCACGTCGGTGTGGCTGTGCTGGTGTGGGGAGCACTGCGGAGGGACCCCCCCGCTAAAACCTCCTACCCACCAGGAGCTGCATGGGGCCAGGCTCAGCCTCTGTCACAGCATCCCTGCAGGCAGGAGCGGCCCTGGGGGTATGTGAGGGAGCAGGTTTGGGCTGTGCCCAGGCTGCCTGCACCTGCCTGCACCCGCCCCACGCCTGTGAGCTAGGCACGAGCAGCTCAGGTTAGCATCCTGGGAAAGTTGGTGAGGTCTGGGGATAAATTGCCATCAGTTTATCTCATTTAGGAGGTAATCAGAGCCAGGGACGTGCAGAGCAATTGAATCTTAGTTGTTCTGAAGTATCATAAATCAAACGAGCTGTTGCTTTTTTACATGGGCTCATGTTAAAGAGAGCTCAGTGTCAGGCTGCCAGGGAGCATCCGCAAACTATGGCAGGCGTGGGATTGGGCTGCCGGAGATGTCACCAAACTGGGGAGTGCAGCTCAGGCTGTCAGGGAGCACCCACAGGCTGGCAAACGTGTGTCAGGCTGTCAGGGGACGAAGATGCTCACCCCCATGGTGGAGTTGCAGTGTCAGCCTGCAAGGACCATCAGGAAAGTCTGCTCTCATCAGAACCCAGCAAAGCTGTGCGGCCAGGAGTGCCCCGTCCTGCCACGGAGCAGCCCACAGCCCCCCTGCAGCCACATTCCTCTTTGCCTGGACCCTCGGCCCCTGTCCAGGCTGCCAGGAGGGCCCAAGAGCCACCAGACACGGCTGAGGGCAGCAGCACCTTTGCGACGCTCCCTGCTCCAGTCTCCCCATGGCTGCCAGAGCTCCGGGGATAATGAACTTCTCATGTGCTTAAAGAGTGATGCAGGGTGCATGGCGAGAAGCTGACAGCCCCTTAATGTGCTTCTCAGTGGCGGCCAAACGACGCGGTTTTGTCTTTGTTTTTTAGTTTTAAAACCCACAGGAAATTGATGGCCAGTAAAGAGTTGTGTTGGGGCGATGTGCGTGATTAATGCCAACTGTCAGGGGCTGTCGAGGCCGATCGTGGCAAGCCAGGAGTGTGAGGCTGAGCCGTGCTCACCAGATTGCTGGGGATTCCAGCTGCTATCGCTCAGCTCCTGCCTGCCCCACACAGCTTGTGTCACCCGTGCGCTTCCTTCCACCAAGCCTCTTAATTCAGTGCTAACGAGTCACTCCGGCTCATTACAGACCCTGGAGCTCCCTGCTCCGTCCTGACGGGAGGGGGGCAGCCTGTGCTGGGCATCTCTGTGGTTCAGCCGGTTCCCCGTCTCCATCAGCTCCCACCCCTTCGGTCTGTGGTTCCTGGGGGACCTTATACCGCTCCGTGTTACCCCTCTGAGAGACCCTCCTATGCACACCCCTGACCCTGCCACAAGCCCCTGTGCACACCGTGAAGCCCGCACCGCCCGTGCCCTCCCTCCTGTGACCCCTGCCCTGATGCCCGCACGCGCCCTGCTGGCCCTTCTGCCACCTCCCAGGCCCGCCCCCGCTGTGCACACGCTGCACCCCACATTGCATCCTCCCTGCCATGTACGCACCCTTCGACCCTTACACGACCCCCCTGCACACCCCTGCGTGCCCGTGGTGTCCCTTAGGAGCACCTGCTCCTCCTGACACGCTGTGTCCTTCCCCACATGCGCAGCACGCGTTGGGACCCCACCGTATGCCCTCCGCTGTACAGCTCAGTGTGCCCATCCATCCCCGCCTGAGCCCCCGCTGCTGCCGTCCCTGGTGGCGATGTGCCAGCTTAGCCTGGGGCACTCTGGGGCCTGGGGGCGCCGGGACAGCAGGCGCTGGGGGGTCTCCATAGCGCTGTTCCTGCTGCGCTCTCCTGGCGGCTGTCCCCGCGGAGGGCCTGTCCCCGTCGCACTAATACAGGTTGGGAATATTGGGTTTAATGATCTGCAAAATGAGGAGGTAGCGAGCTGACATTTACGAATGGTGCTGCATCCTTCTCTTCCCAGACGCCTGCTAATTTGTTGATATCCCAAACACCTCATAATGATGTGGTACAGTTGCAGCTTGCAAACAAGCATCCCGAGGCCAGGGGCTGCTGGCTGCCCTGCTCCAGGACCCTGCTCGCAGGCTCGGAAGCCAGAGAGCAGAGCTGGGGGCCCGGGTGTCTCTGCATGTCTGGCAGGACCTGCCCCTGGTTCCTGCCGTGTGCCCCACATGCTGGAGGCGTCCCCCACCTCCTCCCTGTGTGACTGCCCACTCTCCAGGGCCTCTGGAGGCAATTCTACTATGCCAGCAAAAAGTGGGAGAAGGGATGGGAGCGAGAGAAGGACAGCGTGCAGGGAGAGGCTGGATGTGACTGGGAGATGGTGAAGAGCGGAGGTGACAGCGGAGACTTCTGCTTCAAGAGTGGGGCTCAGTGCCAGCTCTGCTTCCTGTTTTGCTGATGTTGAGTGGAATCCTTTTCCTCTCTGCTGGACCTGCTGGGGTGCAGGGAAGGTGTCCCTACACTGTCCTGCACCCATCTGCTCAGGAAGGAGCCAGCTGGGAAGCTGTCTGGCATGGAGGGCTCTCTGAGCCTGGTGTGCTGGCATGGAGATGCTTCTGCCATCCCCTGTGCTGAACTCCCCCTTCCCACGGGGGAAGAAAGTGCTGCCCTGGGCCTTTGGGCTGGTGTGGGGAAGCTCTGTCCAGTGCCCTGTGTAGAGAGGGAATTGCTGTGCCGTGTCCAAGTGCTGGGAGCACGGTCCTGCCGCACTGGGTGGGGACCAGAGGGACCAGAGGGAGATTGCTCCATCCTCTGTCCTCACAGAGCTGCCTTGTATCCTGATGCTTCCAGGACAGGGGAGCAGCCCCCCCATATTGCTGCTTGTGCTCTGAGAGTGCTGCCCCAACCTGTGTGGGGGCATCTCGAGTAGGGGTGAGGGATGGGGCCAGCCTGTCCCACTGCAGCTCCCCGGGGGAACACGCTGCCTGGGGTGACCTGCTGCACCCCACGAAGAAGCAGGGTGTCCGTGGAAAGGGAGCTGGAAAGTACTGCTGCCGTGGCTCCATGTCAGGGTCCCCACAGGAGGGTCTCTGGGCTGGGCACCAATGCCAGGTGTAGCCAGAGCCCTTTGCAGAGCAGGACCAAGCTCTGCCCCAGCCCTGTGTTGAAGCTGAACTGTCTTTAGTCCCCAGCCCCTCCTGCTCAGAGCTGCGCTTCCCCCCCCACTCAGAGCATAGAGAGGGGACTTGGCACGAGCTGTGAGGGCAACACTCCGTGTCACTGCTGCTCCCCTTCCTTTTCCTCTCTGGCATGCCACAGGTGTCATTGGGACACACCATTCCACTGGGCACCGCACCCCCAGGACTGCCTTGAGCAGCAGATGCAAGCTCCCTTGCATTTTGGTGGGCACTTCCTTACCCTCCTGCTGTCCCTTTGGTCTGGCTCCCAGCCAGACACACAGGGTGTCCATTCCCTCTTTCTTGGCAGCCCCGTGGTGCTGCTCTGCTGTCCTGAGGATGCTTCCCCCCAAGGCTGGTGTGTTGGCAGAGGGAGGGTGACTGCCCTGGGGCTGCTCATCTCGCTGTGGTCCCTGCCAGAGTGGCCTTGGCTGCCGGTGGGGTCCGGGTGCCGTGTGGCCCTGCTGTCCTGGCCATGCCCTCCCCCGTCCCGCTCCTGTTCAGAGCCCTCGTTCCTGGGCGGTGATGGAAGGGGGGTCGTGGGGTTAACACCCATTAGCAGAGCCGGCTCACACCAAACTCTGCTCAGCAACTCTTCACGGAGCTCAGTCTTTAAAACATCATCAAAAAATCATCAAGAGAGAGAGAGGCAGCGCGCTCATTTCCACTGCCCACTAATTCTAATGGAGCTGGTGTAATGGGCTCCCACCAGCGCACTGGGGGCAGCCGCAGGGCTGGGGGGCCGGGCTCTGCCATCTGGCCCCCGGCTAGCCGCTCACGGGAGGCAGCTGGGAAGGGCTCCCTGCTCCTGTAGGAGTGGCTTCCTCTGAGGTCTGAGCCCTGACAAGTTGGAGCTGACAAGCCCTGGGACTTCTCTGGCCTCTGACAAGGAGCCTGTGCCCATGTGTGGGGCAGGGGAGGGAGTTCTGCCAGCTCTGCTTCAGCAGAGGCAGTCTAAGCCCTTCTGCTTATGTCATCTGCTTGGTGCTACCCTTTCATCCGTCCAGAAATGGCCCTGCCACATAGAGAACCTGCACCTCTCCCCAGAAGATGCTGAGAATGCCCACTACTTTCCCTAAAACGACTCGAGTCTGATCCAACTTGTATGGGTGCCCTGGAGAGCTCAGGAACTGGTCCCAGACCATCCCAGAAGGTGGGTCTGCGCAGTATTCAACGCTGCTGCGAGTCCTTGATTCCCTTCCCAGCTCTGCTGATCCTCACATGTGAGTCCAGGGGGGTGATCCCACAGTGTCATGCTTTCCTGTTGTAGTCCTGCTATGCTGAGGCCTCCAAGGAGATCCAGCCCCATAGTGCCATCCTGCACTATGAGGTGGGGAGTTTGCCTTAGTGCAGCAGAAAAGCCGTGGTCCTTTGTTAGCTCTTCCCGGGCTCCGAGAGCAACAGGCCCTTTGTTTGGCGTGAAGCTGGAATCCAGGAGGCACAAAGAAGGAAGGGAACGGAGGTCCTGCGTCTTGCAGAGCTGGCGCCAGGGCTTTGGTTGGACCAGGACTGCTCCCACGGCTGGGACTGGGCGGCCCCAGAGCTCTGGAATGTCCCTCAGCTGTGACAATGGGAAAGTCCATCCGAGTCAGGTTGGAGCCCCAGAAATTTCTCTCTCAGAAGGAGGGAGCCTCCTGCCCTAATATGAACGTCCTGAGCAGAGTGCTGGGAGCCACATGGAGCCCCCCGCCCCAGCATGGTGCCTCAAGGAGCAGCAGTGAGCCCCACGCCAGAGCCCTGGGCAGGCAGAGTAGGCATTTGTTTCCCTGGGAAATGTACAGGTGCAGGAAGGCTGCGGCTGGGATTTCTGCCTGCCTGTTTGGTGGGGAGGTGCTGGGCAAACAGGAGACAGGAACAAGGAGGATGGAGCCACGTGAGCCCCCAGCAGGAGTCCTCGCTGTGTCCTGCTGACCACGATGTCCTGCTTCCTGCTGTGCAGAGGGGGCTCGCCAGCAGGGAGGACTTATAGTGCATTCCGTGCTTCCCGAGTCCAGGCAAATTCTTGGGCTCTGCAACACAGTGGCAGCAGCCACAGGTGGCTCAGACCACGGAATCATGAGGTTTGAGGAGAACAGGGCCTGTTCTGATGTGTCAGGGTCCCCCAGGGGCGCTGTCTGCAGACGCTTCCTCCAGCACCTGGGCAGCCTCTGCCCGAGGGAGCTGCTGCTCACTCCTTCCTGGCCGGCGGTGCTTGGCCCCGGGCAGCCCCCGGTCCCGTGGCTGTGGGGGGATGGTCCTGGCTCCCCTGCAGTCTGGAGGCTCCCTGCCCGTGCCTGGGGCTGGCAGCGCTCACAGAGGCTGGTGCCAGCATGCCAAGGAGGCAGTGCCTGTTAGCCTGGCTGTTGGCTGGTTATTTCTTCTCCCAGTATTCACAAGTTAGCAGCTGTATATTTTCCAAGAATCTTGTTCTTGAGCTGGGACTTGGTGTCTGTGGGGTCCCTCCTGCAGCTGAGAGCTGGAGGAGAGGGCAAAGTGCTGGACGAGTGGGATGTCCCAGTTACACCTGTGCATCACAGAGAGGGGAGAGTCCAGCAGCGTGGCCAACTGCCCGCTCCCTGCAGTCTGTCATCCTCCTGAGGGCTCAGAGTCTCTCATTCCAGCAGGAGACAGGCAGTTGCAGACACCTTTCCCCAGAGGAGGAGTCCCAGGCTGATTTAGGGTGAAATGAGTGAAAGAGCCTTGCCTTCCTATCTGGGAAGGGCAAGCCAGGACAAGCCCTCATGTTGGAGCCATTCCATCCTCCCCAGGCTCTGATGGTGTGGAGACCCGGCCTTGTGTTCCCGCAGCGGTTCACGAGCACTGGTGATCTCCAAGCCTGGGCCTTGCCAGTGCAGGTGCTGACCGTGAGCCTGGGAGGAAGGGCGGGGCTCTCCCACCATGCCCAACGGACCTGGCTTTCCTAAGGAGACTTCCCAAGGCTGCACCGTGTTCTGGGGACGTTCGTGGACACAGCCTGGCTCAGATGGGCCCAGGCGGCCCCGCAGTAGCCGAGGGTGGCCGTGCCCTTGGTGGGACCCAACCAGGGGCCTCTGTGGCCGTTCACTGGGGGCTGCGGCAGCTCCTCAGTCCCTGCCTTTCTGCTGCTTCCCTCCGCAGTGAGGGACTCCTGTGCTGCAGAGAAGTCAGGGAGAGGAGGGAACCTCCCTCAAACCCCTCTAGACTCCCCTGCTCACCTCCCCACGTCATGCCCGGCGTGCACAGACCCTGCCAGGCTTGAGGCCAGCGCAGCTCTGCCTTGATGTGGACCGGAGGCCCCTCGGCCTCCGTGCTGTCTCTGGAGCTGAGCAGTTGACTCCCTGCTTTTAATAGAGAGCTGGGAAGGCACATTATGGAGATGAGGGTGTTATTTGCATAACGCTAATTAGGTAATTACAAATCATTTTGCTATGAGCTGAAGCGTGTGCTGTGACATAACGTTTATTAGTCATTCCATTCAGGCCCCGCTTAGTTAAGTCATTTACTGCACTAACTACTGAAGTTGGCAATAAAAGGTAAATGCTGGTGCTGGGCGTGAGGCTGAGACACGACACCCCACGAACTGTGCCCGTGGGGGGCTGCGTGAGGCAGAGCCAGGCTGGCAGGTGTTAGCAGGGCAGAACACCTTTGAAGCCTCGGTGAAGAGCTGCCTCTGAGCCCACCGCACAGCCCTTCCTGCACCGCCTCACTCCGTGTGCGGGGCCCGTCGCTCCAAAGCCACTCGTGGGCGGGCGCTGGGCACCGGTGCTGGGGCTGTCTGCAGGCACCGGCTCGGTGGAGGAGCCGATTTCACTGCTCCAGAGGCTGGCAGCTTTCTCTGAGGGTGGGACACAGGGCAGGGAGAGTAGGCACAAGCCAGTGGAGCTGCGTGGGGCAGAGGGAGGGAGGACTGGCACAGTGCTCTGATTCTTCTCTGCAGGCGCTTGCCTGTCCCAGCCTCCTGGGCTCTGCTGCTGCCTTGACCCGGCCATGTGGGGATGGCAGTGGCCTGCAGGGATCTGTCCCATGGCAGACCCCCTCCTTCCCAGCCCCATGTCATGGCACACCTTTCTCTTCCAGAACCGGATGAGCCATTTGAGTTCATTATCGTGTCGCTGACGGGCCAGACGTGGCTCTTTGAAGCCTCAACATCAGAGGAGCGGGAGCTCTGGGTGCAGGCCATTGAGAGCCAGATCCTGGCCAGCCTGCAGGGCTGTGAGAGCAGCAAGAACAAGGTAAGAGGCCTTGGCAACTTCCGTTCTGTCTTCTCTGGCATCTGCTTTGCCACATTCCTCCATGTCCTGCACTTGCCTGTCTGTCCACACTGAGGCCTGTCTTGATCCCTCTGCTCCCAGGGAGAGTTCAGTCCCGTCCCTGGGACTATGCAGCTCCCCCCAGGTTTCTTGTCACCTCTTCCCCGCCTGGCTCTGGCCCCACAGAGTACTCTGCATCGCATGTAGCTGGATCCTGCACGGTTCGTTCCCTCCCTCGACATCTCTGCCCTTTCTCCCCACTCCGGCCCACTGTCCCCTGCTCCTCTGACGCACACCTGGCCACTCCAGACCCTGCTGTCGGAGCCCCCACGCTGGCCAGCCTCACGGAGTGTGGTGTGGCACGCTAGGAGGGGTGCAGGACGCGTGGTAGGGGGGCTGGCCTGCAGTGAAGGGGGTCTCGTGGGGCTCTTTGCAGGCTCGGCTGGGCAGCCAGGGCGACGCGCAGGCCATGCAGGCCGTCCGCACCGCACGTGGGAACAGCTTCTGCGTGGACTGCGATGCACCGAGTAAGAGATGCTGCTCTGGGCGGGGGGCTCACCCAGGAGGGGAGGGGGCTCCAGCCATCCCAGCTACCCCCTCTCTCAGCCCAGAGGGACCTGCTCTGTGTGTCTGTCCTGTCCTCTCCTGCAGTGGACCTGCTCCTCGGGGTTGGGGTCCAGACCCACCTGCCACACTGGCCCGTGACCCCTCACTGGCCAACCTGAGGTCCTGGCCTCTCCGTGCCCACCCCTCCCAGGGACACTGAACTGGGAAGGGTTCTGGTGGGCAGGTGCCTGCAGATACAAGTCTGAACCACAGGAGACGGGCTGGTGAGTCTTGGCAGGTATTAACTCTCCCCCACTGATCCTGCTGCCCTCAGATCCGGACTGGGCCAGTCTGAACCTGGGTGCTCTCATGTGCATCGAGTGCTCCGGGATCCATCGCAACCTGGGCACCCACCTGTCCCGTGTGCGCTCCCTGGACCTGGATGACTGGCCTAGCGAGCTTCTTATGGTCATGACGGCCATCGGCAACGCACTTGCAAACGCTGTCTGGGAGGGAATGGTGGAGGGGTACCCCAAGCCCACGCCTGAGAGCAGTCGGTAAGGGAGGTGGTGAACCCCAGAGACGCTTCTTGGGAACCGCACCAGGAGGGCTGGGGGACGCTACAGGGGGTTGGGAGCAGCCATTGGGGCAGGCAGGATTCCTCAAGACGCTCCAGCGCTGGGGGCGAGGCACTGGCCACCCTCTCGTGCCATCCTGGTGGGGCAGTGGGGCTCCATGGCGGCCACGGCCACGCGGTGACTGCGAGAGCCGAGGCTGGCTGCAAAGCCGAAGGGGTTAACAGAGATGGCTTGGCAGCGTCGTGCAGGTCTCCAGGGTCTGTCCCTTTCAGGCCCTTGTCTGTCCCTATCGGAGGCACTCTCCTGTCACTCATCCGAACAAGAGCCCATTCTGTGGCTTATCAGCGGCTGAGCGCGGGTCAGGGGGCGGCGGCAGTGAGCATGCTCGGCGCGGGGCATTGATGGCCGCCCGCCAGATGCAGATGGATAGAAAGGCGGCAGATAGCGGCGGGACGGCGCACATCGATCCGCCGGCCCCGCGGCCCCGGCGGGACGGACGCGGACACCGCCTTTGTTTGCACCAGGCGAGACGGCGGCAGCGATAAGGTGCCTCCCGTGGCACTGGGCTGGCGTGTGCAGCGCTAACCTTCTCCTGCCGCTGGCCGCGGCCCCACTCAGGCACGGGATAGGGACGGTCCCTGTGCTGCCACGGCACGGGCACGCAGCACTGGGGTGCCCGGGGCTCCAGCACGGAGGTGCAGAGGGACAGGTGTGGGGTCTGGGTGCAAGACGCTGCTGCTGTACGGGCACGGATGTAAGCATACAGTGTCCATAGGGAGCTGTCAGGAGGTGCCAGTGAGTCAAGCAGGTGTCAGGCAGGTGTCCAGAGTGGAGTGACAGAGCCCCAGTGGCAGCTGTGGGCACAAGGGCACGGCAGGGGCTATGCAGAACATACCTGGGTGTGACAGATGTTCTCTGCTCACACAAATATGTT
This sequence comes from Mohoua ochrocephala, assembly GCA_013398855.1. Taxonomy (NCBI): domain Eukaryota; kingdom Metazoa; phylum Chordata; class Aves; order Passeriformes; family Acanthizidae; genus Mohoua; species Mohoua ochrocephala. Next base: position 14,087 of record VZTA01001569.1, on the reverse strand, counting down.
CACGTGGCAGGGCTGATACTCGTGTCCTTTTGCGCATGGGGCCCAGGCAAGTTGTCTCAACTGTGACGGTGACAATGTCCTGTCTGGCAGGGAGGAGAAGGAGCGCTGGATCCGGGCTAAGTATGAGCAGAAGCTCTTTCTGGCCCCACTGCCCCAGTCTGACATCCCGCTGGGGCAGCAGCTGCTGCGGGCCGTGGTGGAGGATGACCTGCGCCTCGTGGTGACACTCCTGGCCCATGGCACCAAGGAGGAAGTGAATGAGACCTACGGAGATGGAGACGGGCGCACAGCGCTGCATCTCTCTTGCGCGATGGCCAACGTCGTCTTCACGCAGCTGCTCATCTGGGTAAGACAGAACCTGCAGCCTCCACCACAGTCGTCCTGGTGCTATCCCGGTGCTTCCCCACCTGCCTGCTACCAGGGCACAAGGCACCCTTTATCCATCCTGCTTCTGTGGATTCCCCCACATGCCCACTGGCGCTGACCTGCCCACCCTCCCAGCTCCCTCTTCTGCCTACCCCAGAGCCCCTCTGCTCCCTGCCACTCCCGTGCCCATGGGCACACGGTTCCCAGGTACCGCTGACCAGCTGCTTCTCTCCCGTGCAGTACGGAGTGGATGTGAAGAGCCGGGACGCTCGGGGCCTGACCCCGCTGGCCTATGCCCGGCGAGCCGGCAGCCAGGAGTGCATCGACATCCTGCTGCAGCACGGCTGCCCCAGCGACAGCGCTGCCACGCTGACCC
>VZTA01001568.1:239659-356292 GCA_013398855.1 Mohoua ochrocephala | reverse complement strand
TCAGTCAACAGTACTGGCCTGCCAGTGCTCTTTTTCAAAGTCCAGGTTTCTAACTCAGTTTTGTATTTCCTCCGTGACTCCAGCTGAACTTCCAGCAGAAGGGATGGAGAATCAGGTCGCACTTTTCACCACAAACCATACAAACCTTATTTGTCAGCATACCAATGTACCATAACAGCTTCTTACGATAACAAGGCCATTGAATAACCTGGCATTATTTTCCTAGGACAGATGATGAGTGGTGGGAGGAAGGAAGGAGGCAGAAAGAAAGGTGTGAGGGATAATAAAAGGAAAATTCTTGAGGGACTGAGTAATTTCTTCGGGGAGACATTTCCCATATTTTTTGTTCAGTGCTTGAATGCTGCTTATGGAATATATACAAATATTCTCAGTCTCTTCAAGTGAAAAAGGACCCTGTAATCCACGTCCACTCACTGAACTGTAAATGTAACCTCGCTGAAGAAAAGGAACAGTTTGAAAGGTTGACTCTTTCATATTTTAGTCAGGATTTATCATGATCTGTAAAGCACAAAATTCTCATAGCAGGAAAGCTTCAGTTGTTTTAAACCCTGGCAGTTTTTCGTTTGAGAAATACCCAGGCAGCAAGCCTTCTCTCAGATGAGACAGAGTGGGCTGTTTTATATCAGGAACTGCATTTCCTACTTTACTTCCTCTGCCAGAAATTCTCTTGCCAGAAACTCTGTCATTTCAGTTTTTATCTGTTTTTGAGAGGAAGTTAGTTAATCATCTCGGTAGCATCACCATCACTACCAAAAAATAGTGAAAGGCTATGGAAAACTGATAATTGTACACAAATACATAATTTTCCCCGGGCCATGATAAGCAGTGATAAAATTGCCATGTCCATTTTACAGTGGAGAGGACTGTGGTATGGATCTGCTTTAATATTAAATCAATCTGTGGACAGTTCTGAAACAACAGGGTAGCAAATCTGTCTGGTCTATGCCTGTTACTACTTTTGCTGTATTGGTATATAATCAATAAACTGTTACAGCCAGTACCATGTTCTGGTGCTGGATCTGTGTCATTGAAGGAACATACAAACACTGGTTAGATTTTACAATGTCTTAAAAAAATTAAATGCAATAATGAAAATTTTCATCATTTGGCTACAGGAGCCAGGACTTTGTCCTTTTCAGTTAGATTCTATGCACAGACCACACAGACCTCACTGGGAAAGCCCTTGCATGTGTGTGACGGAGAATTTGACCAGAAGTGTTTGACAACCAAACAAGCTGTAAGTTTAAACACACATGAGATAAAATTTTTTATACTATGTGATGAGAGTATTGCTGATTGTTAATTTATTGGTAGGCTGTTGGTAGAGAGTGTTTGAATATAAATGTGGAGCGGAGCTTGCTGAGATTTGGTATGTAGTGCTCAGCAGAGATACCTCTGTTTCATGTGTTGCTAATCATGTCAAGAATTACTTCTGTAGTGCATGATAACATTCCAGATTGCATCTCAGTCAAATGGATTATTTTTCAGTGCAAGGCTTTTCTAGGGAAGAGAATATCCAGGGTCCAGGTTTGAAGGGTCTATTGCAGTTTTACAGCGCTCACCTGAGAAGAACGGTCAATTCTTTTCTTTGCTCCAAGTCTGTAATGTGTTTACTGTCTGTGCCAAGAGGCAGTCGGTGAATGTTTTTAAAGGGAGTTTGTGGGTGTGGAATAAAAAAACATAACTGAAGAGAGACTGTGGCAGGGAATAAAACAACATATGATGTATCACCACTTTTTTTTTTAACTTCAAATTAAGATCTGTAATGTGCTGATAACTTCTTGGCAATGGTGACTAAAACGATTATTATCTTGGTTGTACATGCATTATAGCCAATTTTTAAAGTGCCTAGTACCTATCCAAAGGGTTCTGTTACATTTTTACAGCAGTGATGATAGCAGTGGTAGTGGAGTGAGGTGTTGCAAAACAAGACAGTTGAGCAGGGGTGACGAGCAGACTTTCTGAAGAAACTGAAGCACTGCAAGACTAACAGAAAGCTGTTAATGCAGTTTAGCTCTCACTTCAAATATAGAGAGCAAGTGATCAAACATACAAGCATTGTATACACTTGCATTCTCTATTATCTGAGAACATTTGTTCCCATTGAACTCAGTCTTGGAGGCACTGATACTGCTTTTCACTCCAATGTGCCTTCCCTAATTGACTGTATTTTTCTTCATATATGTACATAAAGTCTTCCAAATAATCTGAAGCAGAAAAATTTTGTGTAGAACGAATTTTATTAAAAACTAGATGTTAGTGTTCCATAGGAGACTAGAGTATCTCCTGGGATTACTGAGTAGATGGGAGGAGTTGATTGCCTCAAGGCATAGCCCAGGGCCATTAATTACAGCTAGTCATTAATTCTCCTGTAATGCCCTGTGCTGATACCACTGTTCCTGTTACAACACAGAAATAGAAAGCTGTCTGACCTATGGACTTTGATGGGTTATGTTATTCTTATAATGATGACTTGTATTTCTAAATGTTCATTACTGAAGTGTTCATCGGAGTTTCAATTTGTAAGCTTCGTGTCTTTCCAGAGAGTTAATGTTTGTTTGTGACGCACAGGAAGCCTTTAAATAGCTCTTGAAAACACTATAACCTATATGAGGTATGCTCTGTATATTGAATCCTGGGAAAGTAAAATTGATATAAATACTCTCTGAAGATAATCAATATAGCTATTTTCATATCTAGAGAAAATGCAAATCGAACCTACGGTTCCCTTACTCCGTGGTTGCCACATAAGGCAAAGTGCAGTCTAAATTCTAAGGACCAAAACCTAAGGATGTAGTTTTTGGGTTGTTTTTGAAAAGAAAAAAGTCCTGAAATTTTAATGAGTTTATTTCAATTCCTAAAGAAATGTTAATAAAGGACAGAATAAACTATTTAGAAGCAACTTCCATCATACGCCCTTTACATGCATGCTCATGTACTCAGCACTACACAATAAAAGCATTGCTGGACTGACTGTAAAGTGCAGGAGGAAAAAGTTCAAGAGCAAGAGACAGCCCCCAGCTCCCAGCTTAGCAGATCATGTGAACACACATGACTCTAAGCAGCAGAGTTTAGGTAGCAAACAGCAGCTGTGAGAATTTCCAGATTGCTAGACTTGCATGTCTGTTTAAATTATCTTAAAATGTTTTTGCTCAAGAAGAAAGTTATTCATCTGACCTTTACATAGAGTCCTGCTTTGTCAGGGATCCCAAAGTATTTTACAGATGCAGAGATTTTGCACTGACATGCACGTGTCAGAGGGAAAACTAACAGACTGATTGCACCATGGTTACACAGAACTTTGGCAGTACAGAAATGTGACTACTGATGAGCTTCACTACTGCTTTCCCTGAAAGGCCATTCAGCAGCCCTGCATAGCACCCCAGTCGGGAAGCGTGAGATACTTTACTCAGCTGAAAACATAGGTGAGTTGACAACACTCGTAGCCTGTATGAGAACAATGGTAAATTACTTTGAAAAGAGAAGAAGCAGCAGCTGAACTCTATAATTAGCACTTGTGGTGAAGACATGGATTTATATTGCTGAAATGTGAAATTCCAGCACTACATTGATTCCAAGAAACAGGGTATAATGTTGTTTGAGGGTTGATTTAGGATAAATAACCACTTCCTAAGGTGTGTTTGTGCTCATTATTTACCCAGCTGGACCTCGTTTACTTTATGAATTCAATATTGATCACGGGAATGTTGGGGCATATTAAAGCAAAAGAGGATAGACTGTCTTTGGGTATACTAAAATGTCTGAAGTTTATTGACTATATTTGTAGGAGAAGTTGTACTTTAAGTTCAGTAATGGCAATATGGTAGAAGAGTGGTATATGGATTTTTCCCTCTACTTATATGTTAAATCTCATTGACCTTTGTGCCTATTTCATACCATAGTGGGAGTAGAGTCTAAAGCCAATGTTCTTTCATTTTAAAAAGACTAGCTGGAATTCCTTTCCGTTCAGTTATGTTTGATAATTCTAACATTTCAGAATGGGTGTTTGAAAAATGCTTTATGTTGTTCCTTTTCCTTCCTTTGACTTTGCTGCTGTAGTTTGGCTTGCCACTGTGCAGGAAGAGAAGAGATGAGGGAAGGAGGAGGTAGTAGCCCCCTTTGCTGTGCCAATTTTCCCCCTTTCCACTGGCTCAAAATAAATTCTATACAGTTTACAGGGCTTTCGGAGAAAACGAGAGCTGGGAGGGAGAGAGGGAGGGAGGAGGGGAAAGAAGAAGACAGGAGAGACAAACAAAGTGAGAATGGGAGGAAACCTTTGCCCTCTGGGGTCATTAAGAGGTCAACATGCATCCATCACCCATATGAAAAACCTTGTAATATAAATTAGGCCATTTTACGGCATAATGAGGATTTACTCTCCTACAACTGGGACTTGGCTAATAAAGTCTTAATTTCATTTTTCTGTGGCCCAATAATTTTAAAATACTGAGCATGTTAAATGATAATTGGTTCAGCAAACAAGTCCCTGAGAGCCTTGTGTTTACCAGGTGAGTCACAGGAACTGACTCATCCTCTGATCCTGTTGTTCAGTGAAGTTATGGGTGAGGCTATATCGAGTACCCTCTGTTGACCAAAGCAATCCTGCAGACACCTACAGAGAATTGTTCTCACTGTCAATGCATGCATGGTACTGAAGAATTCATGTGGAATTAGTGGTTTATCTCTTTATCCCAGAAACCTGGAAGTAGTTTCCTCTGTTACGATTCTTTTTTCTTGACAGATCTCCTGTCTGTTAGCTTTAATCATCTCTGGGGTCTGGAGTATTCCAGCCTTCAGTTCCAAAGGTTATTCTGTAGATAGGAGAGTCTGAAATGGAAAGTATGGAGCTCTGTGAACACCTAACGTAGCAGAGCTGTGTGCGTTGTACACAAATGAAGGTCTGAACTACCAGTACATGCAGAGACAACTGGAAACCATTGGGCTAAACCCATCCAAAGATTGTAGTGACTTCCTGCTCCCTGTCTCAAATATTTCAGAGAGGTACAAGCAATTCTTATGTGCTGTTCTCAAAGAGACGTCACAGCAGTTTGATGATGACTTACTGCTATTTGAATTTATCTGGTTTGAGTTTCCTTTTTCTTTGAAAGGACTTAAACTTTTTTTAAACTTCCTTCCTGATGTTTGTCTTTTTTCCAGATTCCAAAATTAGATCAAGTCACATTTCCTCATGGAATTTCGGCTTCAAGGAGGCATTGAGCTATTGCAGCCCCTAGTCTGAAGGTTCCTGCTCCAGTGGATGACCTGCGCTGTCATGCACAATATCCAAAACCAATTGGACAATGGCAAACTTTAAAAGTTAATGCATGTCCTGCTTACTGTCCCATCCCCCTCAGCTTGTGCTTTCTGACACTTGCTTGATGTTGCTGAGTCCTTTTTGTTGAAAGTGCTGTTTAGTCCATGACTTGCCTGCTGCATTCTCGTTTGACCTGTTAACTGCTAAAGTAAAAAAAGTTATTTTAAGAATCAGCTTGTCAAAGAGAGCATATCTCCTCCCTTCAAAGACCTCTAAAGATTAATATTTGATTAAAATGTGACTGCAGCATTAAAATGGGTGCCCTGTGTCTTTTTACAAATGAATGGCTGGCAAACTTGTGGACCGTCTAGCTTTTAATTGGCAAATTATTCAGTTAGTGCTTCAGGGGGAGTTGCAGGGGAGGACAAGAAGTTAGATGATTTTTAGGTACATTTATTACCACTTTTATTCCTAGAGGTAGTCTGAAGATGACTAAATCCCTACATGCATCCACAGATTCAGTTTAAATTTCTTCTCTGGAAATAAAGAAGAGGACATGCTCTAAATCGTGGAATAAAACCCCAGGTCCTCACTTGGGTAACCCCATATCAAAACCAGGAGGCTGGATTTATGGTCATTTAGTGGTGGCTGTACCTGTGACCCATGCAGCTGCTGCACTGTTCTTTTTGCCTGCCTCTGTTTGCCTGCTGCATTCTTTTGAATTCCAGTGAATGGCTGCTGATAAAACCTGCTCTCAAAAAGGTTTTGAGACCCAATGCCTGTCCATTTTTATACTTCGATGGGTCAGAAAGACAACCAAATATTTTGATATTACTATGTGCTCTAGAGAACACTCTGGGACAGTCAGTACAGAGAGGGAAAATAATGGGTAGGCTCAGTGTACAGTTACCTAGATATTGTGGCACTGTTAAGAACACTTAAGGCTGTATCATTCTGCTGCAGAAAATACCATGGAATAGGGTATCAGGAAAAGGAAGGAAGAACTTGGATCTGTTTAATTTTACCTTGGAATTTGAAAGTCTTGATAGCACTTTGTAAAGAGAAGAGACTGTTCCATTTGATGTGTATGAGTCTGATGTCGCTACCTTTGCATCTGTAAGTAGTGTAATCCAATGTAACAGCTCACGAGAATTAAGATAATTCACAAAAGGGCTCCAGAAACAGCCTCTGATTATGTCTCGTGTCAGTGTGGGGCTCCTGCGAAGGTCTTTGACTAATTTTCTTTTCTCAGTGGTTGCCTGCTGACTTTTTATTAGAAACAGAACAGCAGAAAATATTCTAAAATGAAAGAATAAAGACTGAAGGGATATTGTTATTTCCCAAGGACTCTCTTCCAAACTAGGAAACTTGGTAGACGTGAGATTTCTGGGCAACCTCTTGTACCTGGATTCTCCCAACCACGTAGACAGGCAGACTACGGATGGCAACTGCAGTCAGTGATTTTTTTTTTTTTTAATGTGCTCCATGATCTGGAAGACAGACAATTGGAAATGATTGATTAATCTGGATATTCATCTTTGTACAGTTGGAGACAATGAGACATTGCCTGCAAATTCGGGGCAGATGGCAGTCAACTGTCATTTGAGCTTTTCTTTCAGTGGAAAAGAGGACATTAATTAGAAGAAAGATCATACAGATCTTGAATCACCTTCATGTTATATTTTTCTTCTCTGGCTGATGTTAATTAAATCAGTTCAGTGAGATACCCTGAAATGCGATATGGAGTAGAGCATATGCAGTATGTACATACATATACATCTTCGTTTCCATTGAAAGGCTGCTAAAATTTTATTTCTGAGATGTAAAAACAACGTTATGTAACACCGGAAAGCAAAACCAAGTGCTGTGTTGCTTTTTAGAGGTTTGTAGTATTCTTTGGTTACTTTTGGAAATTCTAACTGGTCTGCTGCAGGAAAATGTGGGTATTTTCTCGTGTTACAGAAAAGAGACAAATACTGTCTCAACACTTGCCTTGTCCCTTTCTGGCTGTTCTTTCTTGGCTGTGTGGCAGTTTCTAAAAGACCCAAATCTGTTCACTGATCCCTGTTGACAGAAAGGCCCTCTTCCCAATCTCTACAGGCCAAGAAGATGACATGTTGGGCGCTGGAGTAGGAGCCAGTGGCTGGCAGGGCATAGGCCATTGTTGTGTCGAATGCTTTGTATTGTGGCACCATGGCCAATAGCCATGGGCTGCGTGGGAAGGTGTGAAGGGCTTGGATGTAATCAGGATTTGCACTGGTTCTTCAGAAAGGGAATTCTAAGAAAAGAGGTCTATAAACAGACTAACATCGTGTGTTGCCACTCAATATCATCAGTATCTGCTGCAAAGTTTTAAAGCTGGGAATATAGGTAATTAGATGCTGATGAAGATTGACTACAGGAGGGAGGAAAGAGGGTCTAAGAGGGTTACAAGAGGGTGGTATTGAATAACTACGTCCATTACTGACTCGAACTCCTTGAAAAGTACATTAGATGGAGTTGTACCTAATGAAAGCTTAGCATGTGAGATGTTTATTGAAGTAGGAATTACTGTGTTAGGGGGGAAAAAACATTTCGAGAAATGTTTTGTTACAACCTTTATTTATAATTTCAAGGTTAGAAAAAGGTGCAGCTGCAATGACTTCTCTAGCTAACAAAAAAGTCTCAGTGGTTTCATTCCTCTACTCTCTTAGGACTTTCTGATTTTAAGCAGTAGCTTTGGTTTTACTAATATTGGGGATTTCTGTCACCTCTTAAAAGGACACAGAAGGGCCGGGACTGGGTTTTTCTGTGATTTTCAAGACAGATTTTGAAACATCACAGAAGTGTTTTGAATCTGGCCTCTCGTTACTGTTGCAATGCCCCAAACACAATGGGCTGGTTGTTATCATCTTTGTAGGGCTGGTCCGCCTGGAAATTTATAGGGTTGGTCATATGGCCTGGTAATGAGACATATGCAATAGTACCTCTTTAACATTAACAACTGGTGCTCAATATCAGCTATCTGTATCAGGTACCCTTGTAGTTTAAATTGTAATGTTGTGAAACAACAGCAATAGCTCAGCAAAAACATATTTAAAAAAAAAAATGCACATGGTAGATTAAATTATTGGTCTAACCAAAGTGTTACTGGTTACTACTCCAGGCATGTTGTGCTGGATTTGGACAAAATGGAGGCCTGTGGTGAATCTACAGTCCCTGTGATGCTGCTGGACAGTACATTTTTTATTTATAATGCAATTGTAGTTAAAATCCCTACCAGTCTTTCTCTGATGGTTTTCCCATAGAGTCAGGAGAGCCTTGTCAATCTCTAGTTACCCTTGCGCCCAAGTTCCTGTTTTTGTGCCAGCTTGCTCACCCTTAGCTGTACTCCTGTCCTGGGGAGACAGTGCTGACTCGCCAGACTGGAGTTGCCCTAAGCAGCCCAGCATAGTGGTTGAGGTTATGGCTGCTGTTTTGGAGGCTGCCGCTGACATTAAACGAAACAGAACTGGCCCAGCACTTACTGCTTTGGAAAAGCCATCCTCTTTGGAAAAAGCATTTTAATTCTAAATAAAACATTGGGTTGACTTTTAGCTCATGAATAGCACTTTATTCCACTTGAATAAGTATCAGTACCGACAAGTAACCACATCATGCCATGACCTTATATAAGTGCATGGCAACATTCCAAGTTAATTTTGGCTATTATTTCTGCAATCACATGGGACAGGCTTTTGTAGGTATTTGGTTCCTATTTAGGCAGTGCTTTGGCAGATGGGCTGTAAAACAACCTGACAATTATCAAGGCTCCATGGACTGATTAGTTCTGGCTTCAGACACTGACAATATCTCAGATACTTCCTTTCCAGACTCCTCCTGAAGACTTTGCATCTTCAAGGAGCATGTGACAGATGAGTGTTGACAAATGACTAAAGAGCTAGAATTTTGTGAAAAGGTTTGGAAAGCAACGTTGCTTTATTAACAGGGAAAGTTCAAGCAATTAAAAATTATTGGAAGACAAATACCTTCTGATCTTACCTTTGTTCTTCACAGTCCATGAGGAAGGGCTGTCTACCAGTGCATAATCAGGGAAACAAGTTTTCTTCTTGCCTCGCTGGGCCCATGATCAACCAGTCTGCCTTCTGCTTGGAGAACTGAGTGAAATACCTTGGACGACTAAATGAAGCCTCTAATGCTACACTAAGATCACTCCTGGCACTGTCCCAGCTGGCGTTTGCTTGCCCTTGCCATGTGCTGTCATTGCAAAGGTGAACTTCACCATCGTGGTTCTACTTTTTAAGACTGTGTTGGAATAGGGGATCATCTTCATTTAATAACCCTCTTACTGGAGTTGGAGTTTTGGTAAAGATAGATCTTAACCTCACATGGTAGCCCCAAGTTGTCATATGCTTCTAGTGGGATTCTTAAGAGGCACAGCACTTAGATAACTGTTTCTGAGTGCTTAAATATCTCTAAATTATGTTCCTGGGTTCACTGAATGTCATTGCTATGTAGTTTCTGAAATGCCTGAGTTATTGCTCTAAATGCAGCATGGTTAAGTCATTCTGATGCTTTGGGAAATTTTGTACCCTCAGCTTGCTTGCAGGTTAAATAGGGAAGGTTATTTTGTTGCAGATGCTTCGTGTAGGCTATCACCCCAAATATTAACGTATGGAAACATAGACTCCTGCCAGATTTATCTTGACATTTTTTATTTAATATAGGGAAAAGGAGATTGAGATTCTTATTAATGTTTGATGAAAGGCCCTCTCTCTCTCTCAGTGCTCTGTTGCTATACAGCAATGAAATCCCACATACTTGACTATGCTCTGCCAGGAAATCTGCTAACCTTTCATATAATGTGTAATAGGTGTTATAGCCAGTGCTGCAGAGTTGTTTTCCATACAGGGGGATTCTCAGTTATTTTTTTCTGCTGCCTTGGTAAGATTTGTAGTGGTTCTTTCTACAGTGCCAGATGTTGTACATAAAGCAGGAAATTATATACTGTTCTCTTGCTTATTGAGCAGAAAAAAGAATCTACTTTTCAGACCTAGCTGGGAGACGTTGCTAGAAATGCCAAGTTTAAAGAGAGAGATCAAGTATAGGAGATGAGAAGGCAAGACAAAACTCACTTGAATGTGACAATGAATGCAAAATCTCAACTGAAACACATTTGATGTACTGACATTAAAGGGATTGTACTGAATATATAATCATTGTGGATATATGCAGGGGGTTTTGTATTGTAAAATAATCAGATGAGTGGTTCTTTGTAGACTGATGGGGATCTCGGGAGAGCTCTAATGATCTAGATTTAAAGACATACCAGCCCACTTATGTACTGTGGTATTTGTCTGTCTCTTCCTGAAGGAATGCAATGTCAGAATAATGTTATGTGTATGTGGTCCTTAATCCGTGTATCTTGAACCGTTTTACAAATACTAAGCACTTAATTCTGTAGCATTCTGCTGGGCTGTGTTCAAAAGCATGGTGATGCACTAAATACAGAGATCAAATTGAAGAGCCCCTCGTGGATAACCCCAGTGCCCATCTGGCCATGCCTGGACTGCAGGTTCTTTTTATTTGGCCTACAGGTTTTTTCCTGTCGGGTACTGGGGAGCAGTTGATTGGCCACCACGCTGCTTAATAGCCAAGTGTCTTGTGGTGCCCATCAGGCTGTTCCAGTGTCTGCACACTGAACTCTGCCACCTGTCCATGCAGGAAGAGAGGATGGCTTGGGATGTGTGGCAAGGGGCCACCACAAAACTGGCCTCTGGAGGCCATGGCTGCAGAGGTTTGACCATTCTGCTGCAAGGCATGAGAAGAGAACAGTAAAGGAAGACATCAAACATACTAATTCTCATTAGTAAGCAAAGCCTAACTTGTGACACTGAGAATTATAGTTTCAACGGGATGCATCTTTTATCTTTCAGAAATTTCTAAAACATACTGATAAATTCAGAGATGATTTGGGTCAGGCTCTTAGTAGCATTTTCTACTACAGACGGAGCCACTTTAGGAGTTCTTTGTATGCGTGGATGTTACTGTTCTTTTTACTGTTTAGGGCTATAGTAAGAGAGCTAGATAAAATAGCTCTGTGAAAGTTAGAGAAAAGGCAGTCAAATTGTCTACTGGGACTGCTGCTCCAACAAAGAGTGTCAGTTGAGTACAAAGTCTTGTCACTTTCAACTTTCATCTTCTGGTAGCTTGAAACAGCTTTACTGGCCACCATCATCCTTCTGCTACTAGTATACACTCTGGAAATGTCTCCTGAATTGCATCTCTATTGCTGTAGCTAATCTGATATTTGAGCATTATTTGAGTTTTACACCTCTTGAAAAAAGGTCACACTGGCCTGAAGTTGGAGTAACACAGGTGCATCAGACCCTTAGTTTCTATTTTGAGGCAGAGCAAATCAGCAGGTCTGTGCTGGCAGCATTGGTCTTGCTTGGCATCTCGGTTACATCTACTCTTTTTTGCTGACTTCTTTATTATAAAGACACCTTTGAACACTTGCAGCAGTTTTCCTTTTTAAGAGACCAGATTTTATCCATGCTATTGTTGGCAAATAGTGCCCTGTCAAGTATTCAGGCACTAGCACTTTTTCCTCTTGTCTGGATTTTCCCACTGTTTCTGTTTGCAGGAAGGATTCTGTCTGAAGCTAGCACTGCTGACACTTGCTGGGCAGTGTAGTCATCCAGTAGATCTGCAGGCCTGTTCATGCTGCTTTTTCTGATCATGTCAGATCGGTAATAGCTGTCAAGTTTGCTAAACTTATGGGATGCCACTGATGTGAATTTTTGATTTATGATTTTGCCGCAAGAAAGACAACACAATATGTCATTCCTATTTCGTACAGTTTTTGTTTACTACTTTTGGAACCTGTGACTTCCTAAAGTTTAGAGGTGAAAACAATTTCTGAAATTGCTATGTGATTCTTCTGTAGCACAAAGGATGTGGTGGGGGCCTTTTTAAGTCCTGGGCATATCCGTGTTGCCTCTGGGTATGGCACTGAAACCGAGCCTGGGAATAGAAGAGGGCCAGGACATGGCTGGAATGTAGGCTGTCTCCAAGTAGCCCTTCCCAAGGATGAAATTTCCCACTGCAGAAATCAACAAGAAATCTCCTAAAGGCTACAGTGTAATCAGACATCACATTTCCCAGTTTGTACTGGTTTTGTTTCAAGTGTTAATTACAGGGAGTGAATGGCATACTTGGGAATATGGCAGTGATCTCCTGAGATTTAGTCTTCAATACTAGCTAGTGGACAATGGGTCTTTTTTATCTGAACACGGATGATCATTAGTGCTATTGGAACAGATCAACGAATGCAAATCAGCTCTGCTGAAGCCAGTGAAACTGTTAATTGATATCAGCTGGGCATCCATTCCAACACGGGTGAATATAATGAACTTTAACTCCACAGGAGATATGCAAAGGATAATCTTGTACAACAGATAGAGGTAACAGTGCCTATTTTATCTAAAAGATACCAAGATTTTCACAAAAGTCTGAAGTTTATAAAACTGAAGAGACAGTATAATGATAAAATTACGTTCTGTGATGTTCCTTAAACAAGGAACTAGCAGTATGTAGGGAGATACTTGTAAATTGGAAACTAGCCAGTTAAATACGTTAAGCATAGATGTAGAGTTTCCTCATTGTATGACACTGAATTCCCCTCGGTACTGTCAAAGGAAAACAGATCAGATAAACAGCAATTAACATGTGAAAAAATAGCTCTATTAAATGGAAAAAGAATTATTGCCTTATCTTCCATGTGTTTGATTTTTATTACAATATGATTTGCAAAACTTGTTTCTAATGTAGTTCCAAAGTTTTAAGATACCAGAAGAATTACATGAAGTGGATTTAGATGTGAAGGCAGCTTTTTCTCTCTGTTAATAAAACCTTTCTTAAAGGCAGTTCTATATTTACACTTGTGGCTTGGTGGTTAATGCGTTGTTCTCATATGCGAGTCAGTTGATTCCTCTGGTGCCTCATAATACTCCAGAACCACGGACTCTTGCAGTGTGACTCATGCTGTAGCTTATTTTACTGTATAGTCAATATAAAGACTTTCTTTGAACGGTGAATGGAGACACAGTATCAAAGTGACAATGACAAACTTTGTCTGTCTTGCTTCGCAACAGAGAAAGAGGCCTACAAAAATAGATTGAAGTGTAGGATGTTGCAAATTAGGTAGCCCTTCAATTAAGACATCTTCTAGCTCTAGTATTACCAGTGACCTTGTCTTGTCTTCTAGAGGGACTGAAAGTCTCATCCCAGTATAGCAGTACACTCACTACAAAAATCATTCTTCTCACTGTCAGAAAAAGGATGAAGTATATCAGATTACTTCTCAAGAAAACCTGCTTTTTTAAAATCAAGACTGCATAAGAATGCTCGAGTGTATTTTCCACCACTGCAACAGCAGTCGATAGCAGGGCATTCCAAGCTAGAGCTGCCTGGTTCTGGTGCTCAGCGCCTTCAATACCAGTGTCCACAAAAAACTGAAAAGTCGCAACTTTAGGACATCTGTGCATGGTCTTAATGAAAACACTTAGAAGAATTGCTAATTAGAAGAATTGAAATTGCAAAATAAACTTGGAATATAAATATAATCACAGACAGTGAAAATGATCAAAAAGTTTTTCTGTGAGAGGAAGGAGTGAAAAAGCTTATTTCATTTTTGTTTTTGCTCTTTCCTGGTACGAATACTACCGTAACTTCCACGATGTATCTGTTTGATGGAAGACAATGTATGTGGCATTTGGAGTTACACCTGTGAGGATTAGCCAGCTGGCTGTTACCCAGCGAAGTGGGATGTCCGAGAGTGCTGCCCTCTTTTCTTTTCCCTTAGTAGTGACACTTTATTTGGGCCCTCTCTCCTATCACTAATATCTATTTAGCGTCTAGGACTCTATTTAAACCCTATCTCAAATTTGGTTAATTTTTTTTCCATTGAAATCAGAAGAGTCTGTGAAGAAGGGGGGGAAAGGGAGGAATTGCCTCCTAGGCAAAGTGTTTGCATTTTGTTAGGAAAGCAGGGAAGCAGAACAGAGTCTGTACCCATGCCTGAGTACAGGAGGTCTGACAGGTGGTGGCCACAGTTACAATAGAAACAACAATTAAAGTTAGTTTGGGTATGCTTTTAATGAGAAGGTTGGGAAAATCACCAGGAACATCTCACTGTTAAAGAAATGGACAGAAAGATGAGTAGACAAGATTCTTTCTCCTCTCAGCTGCCACTGCACGGCCAGACTCGTGATTATTTACTGCATTCTCCTAGCAAGGCTTTTTGCAAAGAATTTTGTATTGCCTGTGTTGGATTTTCAAAATCTGCAATATAAGTCTTAAACAATCCATTTGTCTTCATATGATAATCTACAGAAATTACTTAAAATCACAGCGCAGTAATATCACGCACTGTTACTTTTCCTCCTTTACTGAAAACCAATTTAGTTTGCTCACTGTGTAAGAACAGTGTATTTATCTAGTACTGCTGTTTGCTTTTTGTAAATATTATTCCTTGTAATACATCATTTCCAATTGATTCAGAACAAGAACAGCCAGGACTCGTGAGGAGCAGGTAGTGAGGCCTCCCCAGCACAGCCTGCTGAATTTAAGACTGTCTTTTCATCCTTTAAATAAAAAAATGAACCATGATTCCATAAGGTATGAGCAGGAAATACAAAGATAGCTAAAAAGTGAACAATTGAAAACAGCGGACTAGAAAGATGTTTTACTTCCAAAACTGATGATCTGCTACTGCATGCCCTGACTTCATGAAATCTGTCCATGCAGTGGTTAGGTTGAGATTTGAATATGCTAATGAAATTATTTTTGGCCATGTGTAAGGGGATACCCAGAAGAAACGGCTGTTTGCTGCAGTGGAATGGAAACATAAAAGTCCAGAAAATTATTTCAGTTCCTAATGAATTGTCTATCAAATAGGTAACTTTTAAAACCAAATGTAAGTTTTAGAATATACTTTTAAAAGCCAGGTCTTTCAGAATGACAACCTAAATGCCACAGATGTTTCACTGAGAGCATCTTTTAGCCAGTTTGGCAGAAGTTGTCCTACGGCAAGAATCAGCTTTTCTCATTGCCCCTCAGTTGGGGAATGTCCTTCCTAAACTGCCTCACAGAACTGCTGTGTTGTTACATTCATAGGATGTGGCTAAGTTTAATGGTCTGTTATAGTGAGTCTTCAGCAACCCCCTTTCTCTTTCTCTTACAGTTGATTGTTTACAGTCTTCCATCATCATCATCATCATCATCATTTGTGTAGTCCTATGTAAACTTAAAAGCTGGGTCTCTTGGAATCTGGTTATATTTAGTTAAAACTCTGGGACAGAGTTTTATTAGTTGCATCCCTTTTTGGTGGTACAGCTTCAGTGCAAGAGTGTAACAAATACCATTCTTTCAGATGGGAAAGTGTTTCCTAAGGCATTTTTGTTTCAGGCTTTGGAGGTCTGTCCTACAATGAATGCCAAAGCTGTGAACTTCTTGTTCTCAATTACCTCATGCTCCAA
The DNA here is from genome assembly GCA_013398855.1 of Mohoua ochrocephala. NCBI lineage: Eukaryota > Metazoa > Chordata > Aves > Passeriformes > Acanthizidae > Mohoua > Mohoua ochrocephala. Next base: position 340,497 of record VZTA01001568.1, on the reverse strand, counting down.
TATAATCATACTTGCTTTATGTGAAGAAAAATCCCTGGTGAAACATTCTCAGCTTGGGTTTAGTTAAATTGTGCCATTCTGCATCTTTTGTGCTGTGTCACTTGCCTGCTTACATCCTGCCCCTAACTGCACTGTAGACGTTTCTGTTTGGGAGGAGGAAGAGACAGAATCTGACCTTTTATTTTGTGCACAGTACTTAGCACAGATGGACCCCATTTAAGCTGATTTCAGGACTGTGTTTGACAAAGGAGGAGACCGATGTTATGCTCTTCCCCGTTCACCCTCCTTCTTTTTCTGGAAAGATTATTATTCAGTTTAGTTCTGTAGTTTACCCTTCTTTATGTTGTCATTTTTCTCATGTTCCTTTTGTTTCATTTTTCTCTTTTGGTCATGTGTTCCGCCTTAAAATTTCTTTAGTATTTTTTTCACTTAAGAAATTCAACAGTGCATCTTCATTACTGTGCCCCACTGCATATCTCAAATGCTCTAATCTTGATGATAAATAACATGACAGATCATAGGTAGAATGAAGACTCATAATGAGGAACGAAAATCAAGTTTACATTTAACATTTTTAATGTTAATATATTTTATGGTGAAGGAAATGCCCATTCAGAAAATGAAATAAATAGAAAACAAAAGCTTTTTAATACAAAATTCCTCCCCACACCAAAGTGTCAGCTAGTAAAACTGGGCTATATACTCAGTGCTCAACTCAATTGGAAAAAATCCACAATTTGAGTAATTTTTAAATGGTAACTAGGAGGATTTGGATTTTTTTTTTTTTTTTTACACAACTGAATTAGTTTGTGAGAATGTTTCATCATTTCTTTAACCGAGTCACTCTTCAGAATCACAGAGTAGTTTGGACTCTGCCTGGTATATACTGTTTTAATCCTTTAAAACTCACGTATTATATTTTCCTCTAATTTTTCTTATAATTTACATCACAGAGCCACATAATGAAAAATACTGCAAACGTTTAGCATGCCTCACTATGGAAAATAGAGATTAAGCTTGTGATTGGATAATTTACACAGACTTGTTGTTTTATGTGCTCTTCATCTCAATCTGCATAATCTTTAAACCTAAACTGCCTCAACACCAGCCAGATTTAAGGAGCCAAGCTTCTGCCTGTCGTGGAATTGTATACCTGTTTGTAAGACATCAGCAGATAGGACAAGAGGACACAAGCTGCAGCAGGGGAGGTTTAGGCTGGACATTAGGAAGAAGTTCTTCACGGAAAAGGTGATTGAGCATTGGAACAGGCTGCCCAGAGAGGTGATGGAAGTACTGTCCCTGGAGGTATTTAAGGAAAGACTGGATGGAGTGCTTAGTGCCATGGTCTAGTTGACAAGGTGGTATTCGGTCATAGGTTGGACTTGATGATCTCAAAGGTCTTTTCCAAACTAGTTGTTTCTGTCACTCTGTGAACTGCGTCTTCAGTGGCAAAAAGAGAGAGGAGGGAGTTTGTTTATTAGATATATCCATAAGACGCTTCATATTCTTTTTTTGTCCTTTATTTTTATAGTGTGCCCTCTCCCTTGCAGTAGTCTCTTCATTCCTTGGGATAACTCCAATAGAGACTCCAGAAGGAGTCTATTTAGGCTATGTATTGCACTCCCCTCCTGCCCTTCACCCATTGTTCCCTAAAACATTTTCACTCCTTTCCTTCTTACTTCTTGTTATTTTTTCTTTCTTTTCTAACATTTAACTTCCAGTGGGACTTTAGTCCTTCTTTCCCACCCCTGTGTGCCTCCATTCCTCACTATCCCCTCTTGTCATGAGGTTTGAAAGTGTTTCTAGGACTAAGCTGAAACGAATACTGTTACTTTACTTTTTTGCCTAAGGAAAGGGTTGTACTACAAACAGTCACAGCAGGACTCCGGGTTAGAACTGCAGAACAGCATTTGTGTGCGGGCTTTTAAAGTCTTGGTGAGGGACTGGCAGCTAAATAAATTGTCTTTGATTTGAAGAAGTCACCTGCACTGACTTCAGTTGGTAGGAAAAACCTTGAAAACTGCCCCATCCGAATAAGGCTGTTGCATTGCAGTTTGTTAATGCAGTTTACCTAATCCTTATGTTATGGCACATCTGAATCACTGTTACTAATGTTTGCATTTCAGTTTGATAAAAGTCAGTCATTCCCATCCAATACATTTTGAAATCTTCAGACAAGATGCTGTCCTACAAAAAGAGATTATGTTTAACAGACTGTTTAGAGGTCTTTATATGGAACTTCAGACATGAGAGCCATGAGATATTGGACTGTTAATGTGGATGTAAAACTGTGTAACCAAACACTGTGTTACAAAATAGCTGAAACATTATTGTGAACTCCTGTGGGAAGTACCATGGGCAGCATTTATTATAATACAATGTGCATGAAAGGGACTCCAGATTTGAGCAGCTTTGACCCATGACAGGTTTATGCTGACAGAGTAATTCCAGTGGTGTCATTGCAAGGACTGCTGGGTGAATTGGAGGCCCAGGTATTTTTTGTGTCCTGTTAAGTGATATCAGTCTGATTGTGAGTGATCTTCTGTCAGAATACACTCTTTTCTGTCCGCTGGAAGGAATAGACTGTGTTCAATCATACTTCCTGAAATATAATTGTTTACTTTGTCTTTACATTTTCCCCTCATATTTTGTATTGTACATGCTCTGATTTCTCAGCAGTGTTCCTGAGTGAGCTGAACAAACTGCTTTTAAAGCAGCTCACACTGTAATCAAAATAATATTTAAAAAGCATTGATGAAAAGCTAATGTTGTAAGGGAAATTTTATGTTTACTTATTTACACTTATTAAATATCCTTGTTATTGTTGTGTGCAATTGAATAGAAACAATCACTTTGGAGAATTATCCATGAAAAGGAAGCCTTTGATATTAGATGAGTATTGGAAGTTGATGTATGCTTGTTTCTGTGAGAAGCAAAAACAGTGTTAGATTGACCCCAGTGAACTACTTAGGAGGTTTATGTTGATTGTAGAGGAATTAATATTTTGAGTTTCCTTCCAGATGAAAACAAATATCTAGACTAACATACTTCTGTGTTCAGAGGTTATAAATGTGAAAACCAGCATTATAGATCAGCTCACCATTCTGCTTTTTCTTTATTTGTTTCAAATGTACTTTAAAATATATATCTAATGGGAGGGAAGAAAATAAACTGTTTATAACCATGAATAAAGCCACTGCTGTGCACAGTGTCATAATAAGGCCAATGTGTCATTTAAGTTGCGCTTAAAACCTGTTTTTAAGACTTAACTACTGCAGAGACCTTGTGGTGACCTTACAGAATTTTACTACAGAGGAGCGTGACTTCAGCCCACTGTCAGAGCACAGCCTGCACTAGGAGCTTTCCAGTTTTTCTCTGTCTCAGCAGCACACACCTAATTTCACATCCATTTCTTCAGATGAAATCTGTTTCACAACACTCGTGCAAAGATATGTTGATCGTATGTGTCAGGCCTTCTGTATTTTCAAGGTGGCAGTCTCAGGGTGGAACAGGAACTTGGTTTGGAGATTCTTGCTGACTTCCAGCTTACCAAGTACACAGAATCCTTGCTTTTTGCTTGCTTTGCAGCCTAAGATATGTGATCAGAAACAAGACACTTATGTTGCCACAATTACAGAATTCACCCTTCTGTCAAAACACTTTCCAAACACAAATACCTCTCTTGCATGACCTTTTGTCTCAGCTGAAGCTCTGCTCCGGAAAAGTACTGAAGATCAGTTAGGGATGCACACAATACAGAAATACTGTAGGAGGCAGCCTGTAGCTGCCCGGGTGAGGAACTGATCAAAGCCAGCCTCATCCTGTATTTGTGAGTTTCCTATTACCTGTCTTGCAAACTGAGATCATCTGAAAGAGCACATCTTTGCTTCTCCGCTCATTATAATAGTGTATGTGAAAATAAGAGGTATGACTGTCTGAAGGTAAAAGGAAGTGTTTTGTACCTGGAACTTCAGGAAATTGTTCTTCCTCTTGTGCATGACCCAAGAGATGATTCCAGACTTGGCTTGGTCTAAGTCCTGTTAATGTAAGTTTAAAGATTGGCTGTAGTGGTAAGAAAAATTGTGTGCTAAAATAGCACATTTTTCTTAGTTGTTCTGCTGTTTGTTTTTGAGATGTATCTTCTGGCTTTGCTAATAAAGGGGCAGGTTTCCAATTGTTAGTGTTGCAGAACAGTTTGAAGAGGGATGAGGTTCTGTTCTGTCACTGCATCGTTCAGAAAATTCCAGCTAAGGTGTGATTTGCTCCTTCTCTCCTACATGTATGATAGTGAAAGGGGAAGAAAGGAGAGCACAGCCTTATTTTATGATCTTGTATTGAGTTTGAAGCACTTTTGGTGACATCATCATTTGATTTGAAAGATACCACTGTGAAAAAGTAAATATGAAAATGTATAATGCTCTTTTTCAGCCACTTTTGAAAACTTGAACTTCGTGTTAAAGGCAGTTAAGTATTTTTTGTCCTGTAAATGCATTATCTATTCTACGTTTACACAATTGAAGTAAAAGAAAACACATAAATCAGATGGACTGTTTGTTCTGCTTTATATGTTTTCTTTGTCCTCTTTTAAGTAAATGCAACCTTTCCCACCCCTCCTAGCCAAGTCCTGTCTCCACCCAAGTGCATTTCCTGAGTGGATTTCTCTAGGAGACAGAATTGGAGAACTGTATGATGGCATTTCTATATTTAAATTAGATGGAGCAGAATGGGCTGTGTAATTTGCTTAATCAGTGCCCATGTTCTAATTTCCTTGGATGTGATTTTTTGCAGTGCAGTCTTATCTTTGGCTTTCTATCTGGTAGCCAAGTCTGCTATTTGGCATGATTTCAGAGAGTTGGGTGCATTTTTCTTCATGACAAAATATCAAGGGGATTCTGTGATAAAGCAGATTTTGCACACGGAGCTTTTCAAGCACGATAAATTGATTTCAGTGGGAATGTGACAGGAAAATATATGCCTCCAAAATAAAGAGATGGAGTAAAATCTAAAGCATAGTTGATTAGAGCCAGGCAGAAACATTCAGAAGATGGTAAATAGGTAAATAAATGGAAAAGATGCAGATTCATGTGCTGTTACATAAACTGTACCTATTCTGGGATCGGGATTCAGCAATTTTGGTACAGGCATTTCCTGTATTTATTTTATCTGAACATAAATGGTGCTTCACTTCTGCTTTTTCAGACCTTGTCTCTCACATTTTAATGACTTGATAGACTGCCGTATACAAACCAGTCTCTTTCTGTTCAGTAAGTTGTGGTAAGATCTTCACATGGATTATTTTCTATTTTTCCACAAAATAAGATATATTTTTGCTATTGTAGCATTACCTTTTCCTAATATGTCTTCATACTTCCCTTCAGAAATACCTAAATTCTGTTCTTTTACGTATATTGTCAGTGACAGCAAATGTTTATGTTCTGTTAATGACAAAGGCAAACATTTAGCAATAGGCAGGATACTTGGTGTTCTAGAGTGAAGCACCACCTTCAAACAATGATTACTTATCTAGTGTTAAACAGCCATGGCTTAGGTTCTTCTTGTGATATCCAGTTAGGTGACATTGACCTGAAATGCATGGAAATTTCCTGACTGAGCTTGCTTAGAAGAAATACACTTGGTAATTTGTAAACATACTAGGAAGACAGTATCTGAAATCAGAATTAGGCCGAGTCTGCTGTGGGTCTCAGCACGTACTACTGGGCAAAAGCAAGGGTGCTGTTTGTTTTCCCCTTTGTAACAAGATTGGGATGAAAAACAACCAACAATATGATTTAGTCTGGGGTGGGGTTTTTTTGTGAAAATCTGTAAGAACATTAGGCACTTTTTGTTGGAAAACACAAATGGATAGCAGGCAGATGACCTGAGATTTTACCCGTCAGTTCAGTGAAGACCAGAGTATCAGATCTAATGGCAAAAGTCTGGATTTTGAGACAGCAATCTCCACTTGATTTGATGAGTGAAAAGAGGGTCCAAAAATCTTCATGGGCTCTTTCTTTCAGGGCCCCTTTCTTTCAGGGGCTTTTCTCCTTATTATTCTGGAGAAAAGAGAAGAAAGTGCGCCACGGGCGTGGCACGCCCTTGTGAGTAATACTCACGAGGGAGGTGGTTCATTGCCATCTTAGAGGAAGAACAGAGTTGTACTGAGAGCATCAGTGATCAATTATTTATTGTCAAAAGAAAATAGAGAAGCTGGCTCACATTGTCAAGCTACAGCATGTATTCCCCAAGAGAAGCCATTGCAGAAGTATTGACAGCTAGTACAGGAGTATTGCAGAACTCAGGCAAGAGTCACAAAAGGAGCATCTGATGAAATAGTTACACAAGGTTTTGAAAAATGTATGTGGAACGGTCACCTTGATGTTTAGCTTAAGGCTTCTGCACCCGAAATTAATTATTTTGTGTTACTCCCAAGTTTGCAAGTAACGTGGGCTTTGCCTAGTCACCTTCTCTGTTGCTAGTTAGTGGTAGGCAGAACAGGAGGCCGCAGAAATGGTAAAAAATGACAGTGATTGAGATTGTGAACGGGGGAGAAAGAGAAGGAAAAAGAGAGATCATGTATTGAACTGAGCACCTTTTGTGGTACAAAACTTTCTCCAGTGTTACAAGACACTTAATTCCGAGTATCTGGCCACAGATTCCTGGTATCTGCAGATTCACCGTGGCATGGGGAGGTATCAGACGCCTGAGTCCCCAGTGCTGCAAACCATCACTGCCTGGGTCCTTATTACACAGCCCTCACTGGCCAACTGCAGAACTGCTGCCCTTGGGGGAGTATTTGGTGTAGAACCTGTGTTCAAATCTTTATACCCAGCAGGTCTTCCCTTCATCAGTCCTGAGTCTTTCCCATTAGATTGCTGGGGTTTTGGTATACAGTGAACATGGACAACAAAGGCTCATCTATATTCTTTACATGTACCTGGCTTATTCTGGAATGTCTGTAAACAGGTATTAGCTCTTCACTACTTGCAGCAGAAGAGAAGGGACTAACCACAAAGATCGAAGACATATTTTATATACTTTGTGTATGCTATAAGCATTTTTCAGGACTGTAGAGATAGCTTGCATCAGAATTATAGAAGTTGCCTTTCTAAACATTGGCATATAAAAATATACCTAATTATGTTCACAGAGTTGAAGAAAACCTATTGTAGTCATGAAAACCTATGACACAAACTGCAGCTAACTACAAATAAAGTCTTAATATGAGCATGCAAAGAAACACACTGAAAAACCTGACAACGAGTGGCCTTAGAAACCATTCCCCCACAGCACCTTCCCAGTAAGGCGAGTGTGTGATTCTGTTTCTTCCTTTTCTCCTCTCCCCAACTGTTCCTTGTCGGCAGCTGTCTTTGCTTTAGGCCATAGCAGTAGCTGAAAAGGTCAAAACATGTTAATTTTCGCCACTGCATGGGTATGAGGCAGTCAGCAACTGGAAAAAAAATACTGTCTTTATTACTTGTGCTGTCAGATTAGATGTAGGAATTGTCTGTTATTCAAGCTGTTGCATGATAGAGTTTATAAATTGGTAGAAATCTGAAGACAGAGTGAATAGGTCATTGAATGTAGCTTTAAAAACTGCTGTCATGTTGGATTTACAAAACTTGAAGACTTCTGGTAATAAACAAGCATATGATGATTTGATAATTGTTGTTGTCTTGCATAAGGAAAGCCTTTCCAGACTTCGTACCACCTGTGGAATACATTTTCAAAAGCCTTTTGTAAATATCTAGTCTGTTAAGCTTCAGGATGATTTTAAATGCCACCTATGAGTATAATTTAACTTACTGAATTTTATTTTCATTTACAGACATTACGGTAACAAGATAGGTCTCATTATCTCAGCTTTCAGAGATCTCATGCCTGGAACTTCATTATTCCATCTGATACTGGCAAATCTTGATGCAATTACTTAGTTCTGTCTTCACATGCTTAGGTTTCCCAGCAAACAGTGTTTCCCTGACTCCTTGAAATAAGTTTCCCTTGACATTTAATTTGGCTGATGAGGTGGCACAATTTTAGGCATAAATTATACCTTTTATGTCAGCCCACACCCACTGAGATATCCTCACGAGAGACCATGTGTAGGCAGTTGTATCAGCCCTCCCTCCAGATACCCAGATATAGAAGGAAGTTTCATTTATGCAGAGGTGCCCTGGAGGAGTACGAACATCTGAGCTTTCTGAGGGCACGCCTTGAATTAATTCCTTTTTCTGGTAATGCTGCTTGAATTCCTTTGCAGGCAACACTGCTTACAGGGTTTGCTGTATCAGACTCCTAAGTGCACTTATCCCAGGGCAGGGTGGGACCTTCATGCGGATGGTGACAGAGTTGACATCCTTGGGAGTGATACCGAAATCCTGTGTTATCTATCAGGAGTCTGTGCTTTTGTTCCTGGCGAACTTTGGTGTCCTGAGCATGAGGTGTGCCTGAATGAGATTAGATGCCTCCTCTAAAGTTGTATATCTAATTCTGGCTTACTCTACCTGTAGGTTTTTTCTGAAGCTGTGCCCTCATATCTTTTGGAAATTGTATGCTATGTTCTGTGTTTTGTCTCATGAGAAGAATAATCAGGAAAAATACTAGAAGATTAATCGGAAAAAAAATGCCATGCAGTGTATGATGGCTGTGGACACGGTATAGGAAATAAAAGAAAAAATTACTCTCTTCCCACAATGCAAGTTCCTTATAAAAGTGGCTTAAATGTGAACTAGTAATGTGTTTCTGGGAAAATGCTATTTTGGGAAAAACAGAACAAAGAAATGAGTATCAGCTGAATGATGATGAAGAAGAGAAAAACATCTATACAATTTGGTTTTATCTTGTCCCAAATGAAACATTCCAATTTTCCATCTAAGACCAAACTCAGTAGAAGGTGGAACAAAACTTTCATCTACTGTTTGAGTAAAATGTTATTTCAACCCCTTGGGACACACTTCCATTTTTTTTTCATTTGGCCAACCAAAATGACTTTTTCCCTTGGTTTATGTGTGTGATTTACTAGCTGAACTGAGAAAACAATTCTTTCTTATGTTCTTCCTCTCTCTGAGTTCCAAGCATGGGACTGGATGCAGGATATAGGAAACTGAATGGTTTGGGAAAGAAAATAGGAGAGTTTTGTCCTCAAATGGAGTAGCATTTGTTTTGTGTGACTGACCAGGGATATAGCATAGATTTGCTTCTACAAGTATTCAGCTGGATTATGGGTGAGATTTAAATAATATGTTACTAAGCTTTAGGATGTAATAGCTTGTCTAAAAATAGGATTGGATTATTAAGATTAATGTAATCTTTGTAGCTTTTGTTATTATTTAGAATGCAAGACATTCAGTCTTTAGTGCTAGAATTGATGATATTTTCATTTCTATTTCCAAGAAAAAAAAAAAAAAAGGATAATTCAAGTATTGTTAAAATTCAGCAGGCAACATTTTAAAAGTGAATACATCCAAACAACTCCACAAAGCAAAGGATAAAACTTTTAAATAAAAAATTGCACTATAAGGGACATTTTCTGTCTCGATTGTTATGTGTGCTTAGTTGAAACCTGCATGAATTTCAGCTGGTTGATTGTTCACGTTGAGCTCACTGCACACTCAGAGGACTGTATGACGCATTTTATTCACGCTGAACATCAGCATCCCTGTTGCACAAGCTTGTTTTCTGACAGTTCCAAAAGGGAATTATAATTGTTTATCCTTAACCATGACAGTAATATAGTGTGATTGGAAACAAAAATGTGTCTCTTATTCATTGAATGATTTGTGTTTGATAAAAGGACAATTTTTTTCCTTTGGTGTTATTTTTGTAGCTTATGTGAATTTCTTAAGCCTGAGACAGAGCTTTGAACCTTACTGATCATGTCATCAGCATTCACTGAAGAAAAGTACCAGTTGCTGACATCGCTTACAATTGCGTAGCTTATAGTGGTATAAGGGACGTTATTTTTACAGTTACAAAGTTTCATCTGCTAATACAGTTTTTGTATGAGGATATAGATAGTATGAGGTGTTTGGTTTGTGTTTCATAGCCTTGTAGCTTCAGAAAACCAAACTTAGTGTCTTGGATTTAAGTGTTTAGAGTTTTCACAAAACATCCTGTATATTTCAAATCTGACACCAAGACTGTTGTACATGATTTTTATGAACTCTTAGCTTGTCTCCATTCCTATAATAAAGTAGCTTTCTAGCTTGAGTTCAGATGAGTAGTGTAATTTCAAATGAGCTTTAAAACAATCTTTATGGGAAATCACACAGCTAAGTAAAATATTGATTTATTAGAACCCTTGAAGTCGTGCTTTGGGGAAGAGGAAGGAGGGAACTGGTTTAGCACAACTTTTGAAATAAAAGCAGTGTGTGCTTCAGTCAAGAAAACAGACCTTGTAGTGTTAGGAGTAAAGACATATTTGATTGTCTCACATCTCATGTGTGCGTGAGATGCACAAGGCAGGAGACGCACAAATGTAAATAGCACATATTCCCTTGAATGGCTTTGTACATCTGTACCTGACTGAATGTGCCATCGCTGTCTTTCAGAAATATCGACAGTATATGTCTGGACTTCTCACTCCTCCTTATGGTGTTATGGAAACTGGCTCCAACAATGACAGTAAGTATGAGAAATTAGATATCAGGTAGTGGGCAAGCAAACGAGAAAAGGAAAGAAAGAGGAAGATGGAGATTCTCTGGGTTTGGGTGTTAAACTTAAAAAATTTAATTCAGTTTGGTATTACAACTGCATTAATACTGCATGTAGTAAAAGACACTTTGGAACTTGCCTAACTGCCTTCCCAGCTGTACAGAAGTGTACACAGAGCTGTACAAAAATCTGCACCGTGACCCAGGCCTGTGGACTAAAACATAGCGGACGATGTCGTGTGGCATTTTACTGCTTGAGTTACATGAATTCCATGGAACATGGCCATGAGTCCTGCTGGTGAAATAAATATAACAAACTGTCTCAATTTTTTCAGTTAGGATGAGCTACACAACTTGCTGGAGAATCTAGGTTAGTGCTTGAGCTTGCAGTAAACATGCTGCTCTCTAACCTTTGTTACATAGCTGAATAATTGTGGGTATGTCTCTGCCTCGTGAGAACCTGTCAAGCTGTGGGATAGTGCTGTACACATGAATCCAAGGGCAGCCTTTGGAATTTGTCACTTATGTAAATCAGAGCAGTTTGATTTATTTGCCAGGGATTATCTAGATGCCAAGCAGGACAGTATCTGATGGCTAGCAATTGCATCTGCAAATTTTGTCTCCTATGTTAGGTGTTCAATATGTTTTCTGTGCAGGATAATGGTATAGCATAGCATAGCAGTGCTAATTAGTGCAAACTCAATGTCACATATGACTGCCATGAGACACAGATAATGTTCAATGAAAAAGTATAAATAACTCCTGTATGCATGCTTCAGGTATTAAGGTTTGAAAAAGTACTGTGCTTAGCAAGCTGTTTAAAATACTGACACAAGTTAGCTTTTTGTCTTTTTTGTGTTCACTAGAGGAAACTTTTTTCTGAATAAATGTTTTGCTCCTTAAAAATCGCAGATTTATGTGTATGTTATCAAAGTATTCCACCCTCAGATTCCCTATTCTGCTGATAAATATCTTCACTGTCACTTAAAGAATGTACAGTATGTATTTATTTTCTGTATTCTTTTTTTAGGAATGCCAGATAAAGACAGTATGTCAAGCAGTGCTCTTTGCCAAGTTTCTAAAAATTGTAATAAGGTAAATCACACACAGTTTTGCCCTTTTTTTGCTGGAGGGGGGAGGAAGTTGGTTATGGAAAATGCAAAAGTGCAGCATTAAATTGAAAATAACTGAGTGCAAATGCAAAGCATGTGGTTGATGCATTTGAATACAGTATACAAATTATAAAAATGCCTTAGGCGTATCATTTAACTGAAGAAAGCTGGGTTCAGGATTATTACAAAGTGTACTGCTGCTAAAGTTTGTGCTACAATCTGGTTTCCTGGCCTTTGTTGGAAAAGTGCTGAGGGTGAGGAAGAAAAACAGCACTATGATGAGACCAGTGGATAGCCAGTGGATCATAAAATTCATTATTAAATCCTATTTTAAGGCTTAACTGAGTCTGAACTGATGCATAGGCATTGTTCTGGCCCTTTGCTCAGGGTGAATTTTCTCCTGTGTTCAGAGAGCAGCTTTACATCCCAGTTCCCCTTTGTAAAATAGTTCTGTGCCTTCAGCCTCACCAGATGAGGACCCACATGAAAGAACTCATGAATATTTCTGTGCCGGTTTCAATAGTGGGATATAGTGTATATATATAGAATAATAGTGGGCAGAAATAGTGTCAGACGTTGCTGAAAAGATTGATAACTTCTAGAATTTCTGTATGGCAGGAGTAGAAAAGTTACAGGAATAAACAGATGCTTCGATGCCTTCTTTCTGGACACGGGAGTTTAACTGGATGCATTTGTGCGATGCCTTTAAAAGGTTAAAGATATTTTTGTTGCACAAAAAGCATATCTTGACAGCAGATGAAGACAAGGAATATTTTAGTGTGTTTCCTTAATGCAAAAATAACTACTTCCACCTCTCCCTGTCTGTCTGTCCTGCTTCCTCAAGGATACTGACCTTTCTTAATTGTCACATTCAGGTTTTATTTAATGTATACATGTAACAGTGTGCAGTTCCTTTTCATAGAGTCTTATTCACTAATGCTATACTACTACCGGACACAACCTTATCCTGTAGAAACATAAACATTTTTCCATGCACTGAGTAATTATTCTTAGGTACTTAGATAGCACCTTGGATTCTGTAAGCATTTTACGTAACAGTTGTGAATTATGTCTGAGTGCTTCTTTAGGTTATTGGCATTTCAGTGGTACACTTGAAGTTAAGTCAGGTCAGGGGTCTTGCTTGATTTCTCAAGGAAAGCACCAGGTGCAGAATTCAAATTGAAAGATGTTTTTGTGTTTTCTGAAGCAAATAGAAGTAACAGGTAAAGGTAAAGAGGTAAAAATATCTGTCTCCCATAGGAGGTGATATCCCCCCAGTAGTGGGAAGTGATGCTCAACTAAGGGTGGTAAACACTCTCAGGTACAAAGTATTTTAGAAACTGAGTAAAATTTAATGGTTAATACCTTTGCCAATAGCTGGGCTTTTCTAGCACGACAGGACTCTTCCTGCACAAAATAATTTCTTGGGTGGGAGACAGAACTTGGCTAGGGCAGGCTCAAACTGCTCAGTGACTTTTACAAGAACAGAGTCCTTTGCAAACCATATTATGTTCCTTTCCAAGATGTATATAAAACAGACACCCTTCTCCCTCCCACACTGTACACATTTCTCTGGAGAGAAGCTGAGTGAGTAAATACGTGACTAATACTCATCACCTTGTTTCATCCTGGAGGAGCTCAGGCAGTCCCGTGGCAAATGTGGCAGAAGAAGCTACACAGCATAGAAATGGTCCATGAATTCTAGTTCTGTGTTTTCTCCGTATGGCCACAGCTCTCTTTAATTATGTGCAGTGAAAGGTAAATGCAGCAGAGGTAAATACCCCAGGTATTTTGTTTACTGCATGCAGACTTCATTCCTGCAGTTTCAAACTGTGCAACTGTTGCAGTGCTTACACAAAATGTCTGTTGCCCTTCATGCCCTGCAGTCTGGTTTGAACCATTAGGGAGTTACTGGAATTCCAGGGCCAAATTCCCAGAGTTGTTGTCAGCTTTTCAAAACAAAAAATCAGGATACCAGAAAACAGTGCTGTATTTCTAGATTTTACGTATTTTGCTTATTTTTAGGGTGATGCATGACTCCCAAAATGGCAGGTGCATCAGGGAAGGGCATTCATCCAGGGAAAGGGAAATGTTAGCAAGACATCTTTAGACTACTTTAGATGGCCAGAATGATACTCGTGAGGCAGGCAGCAAATACAGCTCAAAGAGACCCACAGACTACTCTGTAATGTCCAGAAAATGTTCCTCACTGAGTGAGGAACCTTCTGAGATCCAGAGAAAGTTCCTCAAAATCTTTCTTTTGGTAAGAAGACATTACACTCCTAGACAGAAGGAGATAACATCTTTCAGTAGTTCTCATCATGAAGCATTCATTTCGAGGTATGTATATGTTGTTTTAATTTTCCAGGGAAGTTTATAACTGTAAATAATTTGCTTCAAATGAAATGTAATGTATTCCACTCTGGAAATATGAAATGCATGTTTTTCCTTTTTAGCCTGTGGTGAGTCTTTTACAAGTACTGTAATAGATGTTATTCCATAATTGCTAATTATTCGAGTTTCATCTTCATAGCTTAATTTTTTTCTCCTGTCACATCTATTAGTTTTTGATCAGTAACATAAGATTTTTCTTTTAATACATGCTTTGGAATTTTCTCACCATAGGGGGATGTTTGGTTTTTCTAGTTCATTAAAATCTACAAAAAAATTATTTCTATTAGGAGAAGGCAACAAAGAGATTCTTTTTACCAAATGTGAATTCATTTGCATTTGGGGTTACATTATTGCACATCATTTAATGCAATATAGCAGTTAAATTGAGCATAAAATATTGAGAGAGAGTATACTACTGTCCTCAGTTATATTTTGGGGAATGGAAACAAAGTCAATTTAATGCTGTCTTATGTAAGGAAAAATGACAGAGCGTTGGTCTTTTTAACTAGGACAGACCAATATCTGTTCACTGGTGTCTCTCACTCTAGCTTTTGAAAATTCCCATGGAGTAGAGTTGCATATGTGAGATGAATGTAACCCCAAAGCCAAAATTACAAAATCAATAATAATTTCAAATACATTTTTGGAAAAGATACAGAAGAGTACTTAGAACGCGGGGGAGGTCGGGTTCCGGCGTGCAGGCAGAATAGGTAGTGGTCCCGCTTCCATATATTACCAGCAGAGCTGGCAGCAGGGTTGCGTGATGCTTCCCACTGCAGGACACTCTTCTTACAATTTGGCTGCTTTTTCGCTGTTTACACTGAATTTGCCATGCTGAGAGTATGCTCCTGGCTGATTTTGAAATTGAAATGGATCAAACCCGTCTGACATTGAGCTGGAGGAAAATACATAGCACATACTAAATAGCTTTTTCCAGGTATACACTAGGAATCCTGTCCTTTGGACTGGAAGCTTGACTTTTGGGGGTTGTTCATGCAGTAAGGAGTACCATTCGCGAGCCCCTAAAAAATAACCACAGTGTTAAACATTGGAAAATGTCAGCTGAAACTGGCTCACCAGAGGCGTGGTGCAGTTTCGCTACAAACTTGTGCACTCAGGCCGTGGGCATTTTAGTTGCAGAATTCCCACACTGTTTGTCTTTGCTCCTGAGCTGCTTGGGCATTCCTGTCTCAATGTTTAACCAGGTGGGGTTTCTCTCCAGGGCTTCTTTTAGTTGCTAGAGCAATATTTTGACAATATAAAGCTAGACACTGCCCGAAAGCCAGAGTTCTCTCCCCTGTTCTTTTACACCCTTTACTGGTACCCAAGTAGGAACAAGAAATAGCCCATCTGCTCTGGAAATGTGGGATGTGAGATATAAGATAGTTTGAAAGAAGAGGGTACTGGAGGAATGAGTTGTGGAGACAAAGGAATAAGAACAGAGGACAGCCCCATTGAGAGCACGAATCTCCACTCCCTTATGGACCATGGTGCTGAATGCTATTTTCTGCAATCAGCAAATGTCTTAAACTCCTTTGCAAACTGAGGATGCCTGAAAGCATAGAAATGATACACAGAAAGAAGACATATTTATGATTTGTAAGTTATATGTTCAAGTAGTAGATAGTGAAAAAATTCTAACCCTGCTAATGATCCAAGCTGAAGTTTTACATTCTTTTCCATAATGGAATCCCCATACTGCGGTTGGCCGAAAGAACCCCCACATCCTCAAGAAGCCACACAAAATTCTGCTTGAAAGGAAGGCTGAACAATTAAGTGCTCAAAAGCGGAGTATTTCAAGAATGGGGGCTGACTGAGCAGCGTTAATGAAGTCCTCTTATCTGTGTTTGTTATGGTACAGACTTTGATTACCTGTTCACGTATATTTTTGCTGTGACACACTTCATTAAAACAACATCTTACCTCGAAAACCATGCTACCTTTCTTTTTGTACAGCTTCACCTTGGTGACTGTTTAAAACGTACATAAGTTTGCTCCTTCATTGAGAGTGTACATCCTGTAAGGGGGAAAATGCTTTTCATCTCCTTTGTACTGAGGAATCCATGCTGAACACAGAAGACAAAAGCAGATTAAGTTGTGCAAATTCATACAGTAATTCTTGCTGTTGGGTGAAGAATATGTATTCTTTTCTGAAATCTCTCATGCTGTATTTCCATTATGTTCCCTATATTTTCTTCAGGTTTTTATTGTGATAAAGAGTTGCAGGAGCTCCCCCTTGTGCACGAAGTAATATTCGAAAAACGCATAGATTGAGTCTGTGAACCTTACAGGTTGAAACATCTCTTTTATGTTTTTCAAGTAATGTCTCCACATCTTCTAGAGTGGAAGATTATTGAAAGCGATTTATTTTAAGGTATTCTGTATGCAAAAGCTCCTATAGAATGTGCTGCAGTACTTCTGTGAAAGTCACCTTTTCATCTATCTTCTTTGCTTGCTAATTCGATGTGTAAAATATAGATTCTTCTTCTTTACTTAATTGTCGATAAGATGTAGGTACCATGTGGATTTTTATGTATGTAAATAATTAGGGTGATTGTGAAAACATTATTTTCCTTTTTTATCATCTAAATGCATTTAATGCAATTATATTGTAAAGATCTTTCAGTGGACAGAGAAGGGCATAACCAAGAGTTAATCCTCAAAATATTGCAATTTCAACATTGCCAGGCAAATGAATATTCACTTATTTCGATTTTCAAGCACTTAAGTATAGCTCTGGGCATTTGAAGGTATACTGTGTGTAAATATGACATTGCAATTCACAAGGTTCAGCCTTGAAAAACCCACACAAGACAGCAATAATAATCATGTTCATCCACCATATTAGCTACTCTAGCAATAAACACAATCATTTAACTTCTGATTTCCCTATATTTCAAGTTACTTTTCCCAGATGACCAAAAGGAAAGCCTTAACATATTCAGTGTATTGTCAAATGCAGAATTTGATAGAGCATTAGCAGAATTCTAAGGGAAATGTTTCACATGCTCATGAAATTGTGAGCCAAAAAAAAAAAAAAGAAGAGAGAGCAGGAAAGCAGGCAGTGTTCTGTCAAAGTGCAGTTACAAGGTGTTTGTTTGAAAGTTGTAGCATCTCCAACATACACATGAGAACTCTGTTAAAGGATAACTTATTTTCTATGTGGCTGCCCAGTGTTAAATGTGCCTTGATTTCTTTTCTCGCTTGGGCTCTGCACCAGGCAGTTCTCCTATACAATATTTGCATAGGGTTAAAAAATAATTCCCTTTTCTGTTTGAAGTGACTGTGTGAAAGTACTACATGCAAATATTTCTAAATAACATCGTTGTGCCGCCCTAACCGTACCCATTAATTTTAGGGGCTGCTCTGATATTTTGGCACCAATTTAACATATATGAAAGTAATTTGCCTAGAGATCTGTTCAAGTTCTTCATTTTGCTCTAAGTGAAAGTGCTTAGGGTTCCATCATTATCACAGTCTGTAACAATTTGGCTAGTGCAGAGGCTCTGCATATAGTCCCTGGCAACGAGTCACATGATGACAGCTTATGGCAGGGGAGATAACAAAGACAGGAGTGTGAGATGAGTAGGAGTCTGTGAAAAATACATTTTTCATATGTTAGTAAGGAACTTAACCATGAAAAATGTGAAGGTCTTTATATGTCGGCAGAGCTCTTTAATGTAAACAGAATTGTTAGTAAGTCTGCTGAGTTACGTAAGTAGACCTTGCATAAACTAAATTGTTGCAGAGCCAGCAGGGAAGGTTGGGTATCTCCAGTGTCAGCCAAGTAGATGATACACAGCGGTAGACTTCCCTCCTGAATGTCTTTGTGAATAGCAAGACCTCAAAGGAAAGCTTGCCACACCCCATCTTCTGTTACACAGTCAGCTCCCTGATAACCTGTGAAATATCTATCATCCGTGGTTTCATTGTATACCCTGAATTCTGGAGGTCCTAATGACAACTTCTACTGGAAATGGTTTCTTCTGCTGTGTCCAATCATATGATTGAGCAGACCAATACAGAACTTGCCAGAGTAGCCCCAGTATGAAACCTGCAGATGTGGGGAGTGATTCTCATTTGATCTGGTACTCTACAGGAACGAGTAGCATTGCACTGTGGACCAAGAATCCAGGTTGATCCAGGATTCTGTGTATTTACCTGTGTACATGTCAAGATAACTTAGTCCTCTTCAGTGCATACTTGATTAATTTCAAGGATCCCTGAAGCCCTTTCATGAATTTGGATGAAAAAAAATATGGTCTTTCTGTCTAATTGAGGAGTTTTCATTGTGGTGGTTCTAATGATAAATAGAGCTGCCTACGACGATAGTGAGAGTGGTAAGAGATGGAGGCAAGACTTCTCTTGGTGGATGAATTACACTCTCTGGAAACAAAGGTAGAATTTTGCAAGCTACAGGACCTAAAGGAATACTCTATTTTAAATTTTATCCTTGTTTTCTATGAGCAGTAACATCAGAGTACTAAATAGATGTAGTTGTATTTCAGTTTTAAACTATGAACAAGTTGCCACATTTATCTCTTGGAAGAAGATGAATAATGGGAAAAATAGTGACTAGTGTCCAATAACAATACAGTTGGGTTGTCAGCACCTAAAGAGGAAGCCTCCCTTTCCTGTCACAGCTGTAAAACATTGCAGAAGCAGCTACTGCCCTTGACTCAGGAATGAAGCACTGAGCTTGGAAAAGTGTCTGCATTTGTATCCTGCTTTGAGAGCTGCAGTGACTTTCTGAGTCAGTAAAGCTACCTGCAAGATCCAAGTCAGCGTAGTGTGGGTTTTATCCTGAGGGAGGAGTGAAAAGATGAAAAATGAGAGGTATGGGAAAGAGAGAGACTTCCTCTGTTACCAGCAGAATAATCCATATGCTCAAGTCAATGCTAGAGCTAACCTATATGACTTTTTAGTTTCATGACTTTTACATCTGAATATCAATATCTATGATCTCCACAGTATTTGTCTGAATGAAGAGTCCCCTTAAACTGTTATCATTGTTATTTTGATGCTCTCCACTTCTGTTGCCTTTTTATTTTTATTCTTATTCAGACTTTTTTGCAATTCGTGTGCATTCTAAAGCCTTGCAATTCTTGTTTGTTTTGGGTGCTGTGACACAAAGTAGGGATGGAGTCCTCTGCTACAGAGAGCTTTCAGTCAGAGAAGAAATAGAGTGACCATCAGACAGAAAGATGCTGGTTTACTGAGAACATCATGAGGCATGAGATTCATGGTTGTTCGTGTGTTTCTAATGAGTTTTCTTACAGGAGCTTATTGTGATCAGTCCTTGGTGTGATGATCCTAAGAGATACTGAAAGTGGAAGGAAGAAGTTCAGAAATCAATAGAAAAGTGCACACCTAAGTGATATGTATTTCTTTGTTAAAACTGTAATTTGGAGGGGATCTAACTCACACTGCTGGCCTCTTTCAGTGTAGCAGTGTAGTCAAGTACTAACCCATCTGACTAACCTGACAAAAGGGTCGTGGAGGTGCTTGGGGTAGCACGGGGAAGGCAATTTGGCTAAAGAGACATTTTGCCTTTCAGACTCCTCTTGCCTAGCTGAATGAGTGTTGCTGTTGTAGTTTACATAAATAACCTAAATAGTGGAAAAATTCTCCAGAAATTCCTAGAAAAATACTAAAATTTGTAAAGTACTCAGCATTGTGAATTAGGTGTGGGACCATCTTTCCACAGGAGCGTCACTCTCAGTTCCACTTGTCTGAGGACACAGCCTACTACCTTCTCTGCCAGTGCTGGCAAGGGCAGTCTGATAATATGTATTGTGGAGTCACATTTGATGACTTTTGCTTCTTGACTGTGTTTTCTGTGAGATTCTGTCCCAACCCCTAAAAAACATGCACATATGCTCCATTTATCTCTTGCAGTTGAAAGGCAGGAAGAGTGGGTAATTATGCTGAGAAAAAAGATAGTCCCTTTCAAGGTTCATGTCTTCAGACAAGTCAAGCGTATACAAGTAACACATTTGGCACTTATATTTGAAACAGCAAAAGGAATTTTTTTGAATCTTGTAATTATTTTCTCAAGTTTGGCAGAAAAATTGGATCAGGGATCTTAAAATCAGATTCTTTCTAGTCACTCATATCATCTCTCACGGAGCATTTTGACTGCCTGTCCTGCATTGCATGCTGGAAATTGGTATTCCACAAAGTCAATTATAGTTCTGAGTCGGTAAGAAGTAATCAATGTGTCTGATCTGATCATTTAGCAGCATCTTTTTTTGCTTGTGTATGGATGACAAAAATTTGAGAGGTTAATAAATAGTGGGAAAAAGCTGTCCAGTGATTTCGTTCTTTTTCTTGTGTTAGCTAGTCAAGAGCAGAAGCCTGTTGTGCTGGCTGCACACAAATAGCACCACAAGCGTCCAGTTCGTGGGGCTCATTGAGAGCCATTCCGAGTCAGAATTGCAGAGGCAAAAATGTCAGATCTCTACAGCGGAGCTGAAAATTTAATTAGGACTGTTAGCACCCGTGATGGTTAAGGAGAAAGTGCTGTTGAGGTATTTATGATTTATGACTTTCATTATTTATTCTTTTTATGAATTTCCTTCTGAAAGAAGGCTTGGCACAAGACTGTGAACGTGTTTGATCTTTGTGTGCTTTATCATCAATGATGCAGCTGTCTTAAAATTAAAGATAACAGTTAGTGAGGAAATACAAATGCACGTAGCTGAGTTGAATAGTAGAGAAATTAAAAGAATACATAATTTAGGCTCCAAAATAACATTTAAAAAACCTCAACTTATTTACAGTACAGGTTATTACACTGCTTTTAATTAGGATTACTCAGACACACTTATTTTCATCTTAGGAAATGAAATTATATATAAACAATTTATATAACCTTAAATACGAACCGGATGGAGAAGAAGCCAGTACCTTAACAGGAGAATTATGATTATGTCTTCGTAAACCTCCAGTACTGCTTCGTCCATCCTTACTCTTTATAGTACTCTTTATAGGAGCTGACCAAATTTATGAATCTGAGGAGCCTAAAGAAACACCTTCTCTCATGCCTTTCTTTCCTTGTAGCCTTTTGCAGAATGGCTCAGGTGGTTGCTTTTCTCCCTAGCATATTTTCTGACCCAGCCCACCTTGGAGCCTCCTGAGCAGTGACACCAGAAGCAGAGGTAGGAGAGAGTGGCTGTGCAATAGGAAGATGGTGGGAGCATTAGCTCCCAGAGCAAAGCACATTTGGGCCCAGGAAGAAACATGGCGCTGTGGCTGCCCTTCCACAGCAGCTTCCAGTGACCTGCGCCAGGGTCGCAGGGCTTTTCCTCTTCTGTGTACCCTCTCCTGTGTCTCTTCTGTCAGCATCCAGCTGTGTGTGCCCTCTCTTCCGTAACACTGATGCTCCCACTTGCCTGGTGGTAAGGGAGCAGAACTGTCAGAAACACATAAACCTTTTTTCTGGGCTTAACCTTCTTCAGTTTTGGATGAAAATGGGCTTCCTGGCCAGGGCCAGCACAAGCGACAGGATCGCTTTGTCAGGCCAGCTTGCAGCTCTCTTGCACTTCACTGCTAGATCACAAAGGCATCTCTGCGATTTCAGTCTCCTGTGTATAAAAACACATTTGTGTAATGTGTTCCTGTTACTCCTGTAGTACATACACAGAGACAGGCAAATATTTGTTCCCCTCTCCCTACCTCCTCTTGAATTGTCTTAATTGTGTTCAGAGCTAGTCTAGATTAGGGATTTTCATCTTGTAGTCTGCAGGCTGCTGTTCCAAGTGAAGGTGAGAAGCAAACCTGAGAAATGCCTATTGTCACTGGCTGAACAAGGTTCCTTATCTTGACTGACAAAACTGTAGGGATCCATAAGATAAAGGAGCCTGACAAGCCCCCTCTTCCCTTTTGTTTCAGTTCACACTGATTCAGTTCACGCTCTGAACGCTGCTCAGTGTCAGTGTTAGCTGCTGTGAATTCCAGGGCAGTGTTAGAAAACCCGTGCTGACAAAACTGTAGCAGTGAGGTTTCTGGCGTTCCTTGTGCTGTAAGTATATAGCCACTGCCACAGCAGTCCTGGGCCTATGTAATAGAGTGGCTCTCCTGTCTTCCTGGTATACTGGTCCAAACTGGGGGAGAGGAAACCAGGGGCTACCTTGCTGGAGCTCCTGAATGCTACTTACTCTGTTCCGTTACTGCAGTGTCCAATCAGTGTTCCTGAAATGCCGTCTTTTGTTTTGTCTGGCTTTTCTGCTGTGTGTTTTGGCGTAGAGAACCCGGATTTCTGCCTGAAAAGTGGCCTTGTGGCAGTACAGACACTGGACAATCTGCAGTAATATTGGCCTTCAACATACCAGAAGTTCCTCAGAGGAGGATGCTTTTTCCTTTCCCCAAGACAGTCTCCTATCCAACTATCATGGGGAAGCTGAAGATTCCTACGTTACTACAGAAATTCGCGAGGTTTTTTTAACACAAGTTAGCTGGGAATTCTCTATGCACATTCAGTATTTCCAGGCAAACAGTAAATTTCTCTGGAACAGCATTTTCACACCGTGATTTGCTTAACTTGGTGCAACAGTTATCCTTTACACAACCCACTAAGAGTCACTAAAGAGTCAATTAAGCCAAATAAGATTTTGAGTTTATGTTTAAAAAAGGGATGATGAGTGGTTGACAGTTGGCAGGGACAGAATTTCAGCTGGACAAAACAATACTTCTAGCAATAATGCGAAAATCAATACCAACATTAAAGAGAAAGGGGAAAAAGAGGATTAATTACAAAATACAATAGGTGCTCTTCCATTCCTCAAGGACGGGACTGGTTCTGTGATATCCCTAAGAGCCAGACATCACAGAATTTACACAGCTTGGGCTACATACTGAGAGAGGTAAAAAAAGGTCATCTCTTTCAGAAACATACTACGGTGAATTGGGATGTAAAGAGACATGGTTAGCTGGGGAAAATGTCAGGTGGAGTAATTTCGCCTCTCCATACCCGTCTTGGGTTAATTATTGCAGTGTTCTGTGTGCATTTGTGGAGCCAATTTTTTTCTCAAGTTGCAATAAAGATTCATTTAACAACAGAAGCATCTCAGAGTATGTTTAGAAATGTCTGTCCCTCACTAGTTAATCAAGGAAGATGAGCTAAATTCAAAACAACAAGAAAAAACGTGAACAGGCTTGGTTTAAATAGTAGCAAGTTAGGCAGCAGCAAGCTCTTTAGAAAGTTAGAAGGAGAGAAGAAGCAGATTTGCAAATAGGAAATATTTACTATTTTCCAATTAAAATAATATTTTGTTGTAATTGACAGGAATTAAAAGTATTACTCTTTTGCTATTTAATTGGAGAATATCTACTGTTCACACAGATGCACATTAACTCAATGTTTGTATTCTATGTACTGATTGTTCCCAATGCATCATGGAATTAATGTGAAAAACAGAGCATATTGATCTGTCCTGTTCAGATCAATAATTTGATTCCAAATGCCTTTGCATGTTTTCAATCAATAGTTACTGACACTGTATCTAAAGAACACTGGATGAACTGATTAACTAATACAGCAGTTAAGGTTTCATTTCATGCTAGTTAAATGTGTAAGACCACAATTGGATTTTACCATAAAAGAGAAAGAAAAGCCCTTATCCTACACAGCCTGAGAAACTTGGATGAGCTAGGATAGGTAGCATGGTTCAGCGCATCAGCACCCTCCACTTTGACAAGCTTTTTGTAGACTTCAAGAGAAAAAGAAGTTTTAAGAAAGATAAGAAGGTTGTTTTGTGGGTATTTGTCAAGAGCAGAATGCATGTCTTCTCCACTGACACACAAATATGTAAATTAAACAAGTGCTTGAGGGTTTTTTTATGTCTGTGACAGGAGACTTAAAACCATTGAAGTAGAGAAATACTTGGCTGAAAGAAAATGTTTGCGTTTTTTTTTGTAAAATGTGTTCTGATCTAGCCATCAGTTTGGGATTTCTTTCCTCTGTTTATTTTCATATACTACGGAAACAACCATTTACCTTTTTAGGAAATATATTCCATGTAGATGGAAAACATCTATATAGATCATTAAAAATCTCCTGAGAAGTAGGACACCAGAAGGTGTTGCACCGGATATTGTTAGATTATTCCTTCTCAGCTTCATTTTTAGCAAAAATTGATTTCTGTAAAGGATGACAGGAAGAAGAAAGAGGAGTAGATAGGGAAGCTGGGCTCTGTGAGGCTCACGTGCTGCACTCCTTCAATGTTTCTTCATTTCATGTGCTTTCACACAATGCATTGTCCTGAACTTGGAGAATAAGAAACGTGAAATCACCAGAAGCATAAAACAGGTTTAAATTAACTTCTCTTGCCCACTTACTAGAGGCTTTACCTTGTTGCTGACCTCCCTAGGGAATTCAGGAGGTAACCTTCAATGTCCTCCAGCCCTGTCTCACTTTGATGACTTTTCCTTTCTGTGTTAAAAATCATTATGAAGTTCCCAGCATGAATTTGTAGGCACTAGACTTCCAGGATTCCAGTTGCAGCATTCAGCAGTGTTTTCAGTTGCTTATTCTCATCATTTGTTGAAGCTGTGAGTAGACACTGTTGTCCCCATTTTACCCTGGAGAGGTTGAAACACTCAGAGGTGAAATGACTAATGGGGATCACACAATAAACAACCTGCTGTCACCCAGGAGGCAGTGGTCCTCTTGACTACACTCAAGTCAAGAATTTTACCGCTAATTTTAATAGGTTCACAATTTCACACATAATTCACACTCCATCCGGGTTTTGGCACCCTTATGTTTGACATGAAATCACTTAATCTAAAATTTCACTGCCTCGTCCTCAGAACGCAGTTCTGGCACCTGGATGTAATTGAAACCTAGGAGAGCCCATCCAATCCTGTTTTCTACACAGAGTACCTTCTGTGAGGCTTGGAGGTAGGAGATGCTTGCCAAAGTTAAAAAGGTATCTAGAAATAAGTGAATCAATTAAGTGAAGCTCGTTAATCTTTAACATCCCTTCAGTTTGTCTTTGAATAGGTGCTGTGTACCTAGAGCATGCAAGACAGGCCTTAAAAACTGGTAACCTTGCTGCCGAACTTTTAAAGTCTTTGTCATTATAGCTTGCTTCTAAAGAAGTAAGTCATTTCAGGTAAACATACTTTTAAAGCCATGAATACTAAGAAACCAGTAGTTTGCATGAGAGACAAAAAAAAAAGTTTCGTTCTTTCGTAGGTTAAAGAAATGCAGGAGCAGAGAAACCCTGACAACACTGGCTTGAGATTCGTTATGATAACTGTAGTCACACCTCTATCAGAATATTGGGAGTGCTCGCAGCAGAGTTAGCATTTTCTGACATTTTATTCGATGCAGGCAGTGTAGTTATAGCAGCTGTTTCATTGTGGCGGGGAAGTAGAAAAATGACGGGAAAATAAGACATCATTAACCGTGTTCTGGGGGGTTTTGTGCGCTGGTCATAGTCTGTTTCAATATTCTTTTTCCCTTTGACATTCACAGTGAAGTGTCATTTTTGGTAATGGCTGAATCATTTTGTGTTAAAAGGATGGACATTTATAGTTTGTCAAGGAAACATTGTTGAAGTGTTAATAATGTCTTTCAGTTTAACTTTCTAAAATAAATTTGCTACACTGAATATGTGAGAATTTAAAGGAACACATTTTCCTGTTTATGCTATTAAAAATGTAGATTACTTAAGAAAAGCAATTTTAGAACGTATTTTAAAATACGGCATAGTCTTCACATTGTATTACATTTAAAGAATATAGATTTTAAACCAGTCATCATTACTCTGAATATTTTGATAGTAGCCCATTTGCTGACAGTATTCAAAGCATTTTACAAAGGTAGAAATTATTAGTATTCCTCTCTCCAAAAAGGGGAAAATGAGACACACTGTGATTAGGTGATTTGTGTAAGGTCATGCAGTCAGAAAAACAGAATAAAACTGAGCTGTCTTTAACCACTGGCCCTGACAATTTCTACTAGGCTATTTTGCTTTGTTTAGATAGTTTGTAGTTAGATTATGGGGTTTTATATTACAGGTGCTATACCTTTATGAAACTCAGAAGATTTTAAAAAAATTATTATTTTCTTCCCTAATTTTGCAAACATCCTGTGACTCTGTGTTCACCCGTTCATACCTTGCCATTCTCCTCGTTTTGCTGTGTACAGATATTTGTCATGAAACTAGAATGGTTGTCTTCTGTGAGCATGGGTGGCTTGAAGATCCTTTGGCAGTACAATTTGAGACTGTCTGGACTGGTCCTTTTAAAACAAGTGATCATCTTGGGTAATTTGTCCTTTGTTAGTTGCCAAGTATTTGTTAATTGCTAAGTCCCCTACAGACCTGGTATGAGGTCAGTCATTGTCAGTTTTGGACCTCTCCGGTTAGGAGATGTGAGCAGGTACTTTGCTTTCTGGCTGCCAGTGCTCTCTTGTGGAGCACAGGCTGGTTCTCCCAGCTGCTGCATATGTTTGTGGGGAGAGTGAAGAGGAGAATGAATTGTTTACAGCACGATAGGAGTGATGATTGCATTTCTATTTCCACTTTTTTTTTGTCTTCTGAAGGGGTGTGGTGAATCTCCCCGTATGGGCCATTCATCTAAGAGTAGGACTTGATGATCCTTGAAGGTCCCTTCTAACTCGGAGTGTTCTGTGATCAGCTCTGTGATTAAATATGACTTTCTGAGTTGGACCCAGAGCTTGGTCCTGGTATCATGTCCCAACCATCAGAAGTCCCCATGGCAGGGAGTGTGTGCCAGGGTTTCTTAGGGACTTTGCGCCCTCAGGGGTGAGAGGTCATCACATAGACTGTTGTCTGATGACAAGCATTGGTCAGTGCATCAGTATATTCTACACAGGGCTGCTCCAGAGATCCAATACAGGTTAATATTGTCAGAGATGACAGAATATTCTGTGTTGGAAGGGACCCACAAGGATAATCAAGTCCATCTCCTAAGTGAATGGCCCATACGGGGATTGGACCTGCAAGGTTGATGTTACTAGCACCACGCTCTGACCAACTGAGCTAACATCAGGGAAATTCCTACAACATTGACTACATTTTCCTTCAAATTTTGACAAAAATGTGTTCCAAAGGACCTTCTTATGACGAAATCCTTGGTCAGCCGTTTCTCTCATGTTCAGCAATCTGCAGTCAATAAGTGTATTGTTTTCCCTGTAGTATCCTAGCAGAGGCTGGTGCAGTCTGCATAGACACTCTTTCACTGCAGCTGCAAATAGGACCAATGGAGTTAACGTCAAGATACTCTCATCCAAGACTGCTTTCCAGCTGAAAATGCACTCCAAAAACTATGATACTGTATGCTCAGCTTTATCCCTGTTATATAGTTATTCTGTAGTGCTGGAAATAATGGCTTGTATTGGAAGAAGAGTCATCTCTACATCATCTTTGGAACTCTTATCTCTGTCTTTGGTCCAAAACAGCTCAAATAGATGACATTACAAAAAAATTGAGAAAGAATGATAAGAGTAGAAGTGGGAGGTGTTGTGTGGGAGGGCTGTGGGGACTCTGGGTAGTTGTCAGCTGTATCCTACCGACTGGCTATGATTTTGCTGATACTGTGGGAATGGGTTTTATTGTATATTTTATTTCCTCCCATGTAGACCAGATAGGGCATCAGAAGACTTTCGGGAGATGTATACAGAGATGTTCAAACATGTCAGTCAAAAATGGTAGTCATCAGAAGGCATCAGGAGTCATTTGGAACCAGGAAGAGTTAAAGATGCTCTGCTCCCTGAAATACACTCAGGAGAATCAGATGCCATGAGCCTGACTCAAAACTCATTGAATCAATTAGGCACTTCCCAGTGATTTCAGTGGGATCTGGATTAGACTTTAAATCCCCAATAGTGGTAAATACTGAGGATGTAAAACAAACAGACCTCTTGTGATGTGGCTGTTGCTGCTGACACCTTTCAACTTGTGTGGCTTTTGTCCTTTGTTTCTTCTGGATCCCCTGGCCAGCCAGCAGGAAAACAGATGTCACTTGCAATTCTTTTCTGTTCCCCAGTTGAAAATAAAGGGATCAACAGTAGTGCACAGGTTTATCTGATCACCCTGGTAACATGCTGCGGTTAACTCCAATCAATACCGAAACTTGTTCTCTGTTCAGAGATGAGCTGCACTGAGGTCATGTGAAAAAAGTGATTCGTTGGCTTTTATTTTATTTCATCTTAGTTCTTTGCAATACACATATCCTGCGCTTGCATTTGAGAGTAGTAAATTAAGTCCCCTTCATCATTTGATTTGATAGATCCAAATTGCTGTAGATCTAAAGCATTCATTCATATGTAAAGGCTCAGAAACATCCCTTTACAGCGATTTAACAAGGGGGATAGAAAAATCTATTTTTATAAGAGATGTTCTTGGATTTTATTTAGCAGATTCAAATAAGTTGACAAATACAGATCTCATGGTAGGTCACTATTATTGTTGTTCATTTTATTATTTATTTGTTTGCATATGGCTTGCTCAGTGATGTAAGAAACACCAAAATAAAGACAGACCTTGCCCTGTAGTTTGAAATCTAAGGCCTATTTCTCCACAGATTAAATGTGTGCATAAAATTATACACATGAATAGTCCTATTTAAATCTGTGGTATTGCGCTCATGCATAAATATTTGAATCTTGAAAGGAATGGAGGCTAAAATTATTACTTTCTCTGCTTCACCCCAATTTAAATAGGGAGTTTTGCGATTGGCTTTGTGAAGGGTTTGTTTGAATGGCTCAAATGTGAATCCACAAATGTACAGATAGGGAGTTTGTCAATGTCTGTTAATGCTAAAAGCCTTTTTACCACAGTTTCTCATGATAATTTTCTGTTTTCCCCTACCAACACCAGCAGCTTTCCCTTCTCTACCCTCCAGACCCATATGACCTCCTCCCCTACAGGGAAGATCAGCAGGTCATAGCAAACTCAGTGTGCACTAGTTGGAAAAGGGAATAAAGTAGCTGAAGTTCAAGATGGTATTGTTGTGTTGCTTTATCTCACACTGAAGGAAAGCTAAGAGCAGGTACACTGGTCACTCCTGTGGCCAGGAGATGATTAATAATTTGTAAACGATTGTAATTGGCTTGCTTATCTGAGCTCTTTGCGTGATAATTTTTCCCTTATTCAGAAGTCCTGAAAAATGAGATCATCAAGGACCTCTGTGCATACCTCATGTATGTACTTTAGTCTCATTAATTCTTCAAAGATACCAGGATGTGTTAAGAAGGCAATTAAACACTCTCCTCACTCTCTGCTGTTTTATAGGGACAGCTACTTTTTTTTTTAAGTGCTTTCTAAGCAGCCCTTAATGGAAGATCCAGGACTGTAAAGAATCACAAAACAATTCTTGTTCTTCAGCCAAGCTGTGACTATCCCTTACAGAATGCATTTTTTTTTTTGCTGGGAGGTTGTTGCTGCAACCCATTATCTCCTACTAACTAATTGATGTAACATTTCTCTGCCTTTGAAATACGTCTTGCCTTTCTGTAGCAAACTCAGTCCAAGCCCTGTGTTTCCATTTACTGCATTTCAGCTAATCACTAGTGCAGCCAGAGCTCACTGCAGCGGCTGTGAAAGGCTGTAATTTTGGGGGACTCTTTGCTGGGCATGTCTTTTGGATGATGATGGCATTGGCCCTCAGTAGGAATGACTGTCTCGGGCTCGCTGCCCCGGGAGCTCTATTACTGATCGCCTCTTTAAGCAGCACCCTGCGGTTGAACTCTTTTTAGACTTGTAAAGGTGTCCTCGAAAATTGCACAGTACCATGGAGCGAGGCTAAAAGTTCCTTCAGGAAAGCATTGAGTCCGTCCCCGAGCCACACGCACGCTGTAGCGCTGTCGCTCCTGACAGATTCCTGATGTATCCTCCCAAAGATGGAGGAACCGGACCTCTCTGGCAATCTGCCAGCATTCACTGTCCACACTGTGAGAAAAGCTTCAGCGATGCCTAAACCGAATCTTTCTTACAGCAATTTAAATTATTTCCTGATCTCTGCATGATGGACTAGGTCATTTCTTTCTTCTTTTCAAAGGCCTTTTAAATCCGAAGAGTTTTTTTATCACACCTCTGCTAAGATTTGCCTTTTCCCTAGCTGAACAACTTTGATTATTTATGTTGTGCTTTCTGATTATTCTTGGTGCTTTCCTCTAAATTCTGTCCAGCTGGTTTAGATGCTTTTGGAGTAAAGTGGGCAAATGAGACACAGTGCTTTGCATTAGCTCTTATCTAGGCTGACTAAAGCAGAAGACCGTTGTGTATCTTCTATATTACTACATTCCAGCGCAGTATTTGCTGCTTTCCCACAAGTATGGCATTGGTTATTCAGTTGTGTTTAATATTTAAATATTTAAAACGTTATAAACCTTATTGCCTTTTCTGTGGTACTGCACTAAGACACTTGTTCCCTACCCTGTCTTTATTTAGCTGATTCTGCCTGCTTCAGAAATGCAGTCATCACTGTCTGTGTTGCGTAAAAGCATCATTTTCTTAGACCAATGTTACAGCTGTTTCATATTGCAAACTTACTCTGCAATGTATGTGCAGTGCCTCCCATCCTGAAGTCTCCTGCAGAATCAATAAAGGTATATTCTGCTTCATCCCATGTTAATATTTAATATTATCAGATGTGATAGGTTCTTGAACGCTGCTTAGAACAGACCTCTGGTATGACTGCCAGTTTGACTTTGCTTCACTGGCGATTGCTTTCGAAATGCACTTTTCCATCTGACTTTGCGCCTATTTTGTAGGAATTTAACCTGCCTGTTGCAGAAGAGAATATCTGATGAGAAAGTGCTAAAGCCTTACTAAAAGGCTGAAAATCTACTGTTTCTTGTCTAATCTACCGATGTTGCTACTCGATGATGAAAAGAAATTAGATCAGTGTGGCATGACTTGTTCTTGGTTAATACACGTCACATGTGACTCATCTCCCTGTTCTCTTCCAGGTGC
This sequence comes from Mohoua ochrocephala, assembly GCA_013398855.1. NCBI lineage: Eukaryota > Metazoa > Chordata > Aves > Passeriformes > Acanthizidae > Mohoua > Mohoua ochrocephala. The sequence continues at coordinate 309,393 of VZTA01001568.1, read as the reverse complement.
TTACAAATGGACTTTTTCTAGGAAGACTCATTAAGCTGACATCTATACTTTTTCAGCTTCTCCTTTTCCCGTATTTCTGACTTCAGCTGCCTTCCTTAGACCCCAAGAGTGGCTGCTGATGGTTCCGAGATGGATGCAACCCTCTTTAAGTTCCTTCAAGCTCTTCAAGTTTCCTGGATGAAATTCTACAAACCCAGCCAATCTGAAAATAACTAATTTATGTTTTTGGGTTTTTTTCAAGGCTGAGATTTTACTCCTGTCACTCTGCTACTTAGGATATTAACCATCTCTCTGCCACCGATCTTTCTAATGAACACTGATAAAAAATAAATCAAAAGTTTCTGGCCTTCTTGAACTGTCTGTAAATAGATTTCCCTCTGTTAAACACTAGCTCAACACTGTTTGTTTTCATTGTTTTACCACTAATGTACTTGTGGAATATTTTCTTACCCCTTGACGTTTCTTGGCAGGTCTGTCTCATTTTGTACCTTTGATTTTCTAATTCTGTCCTTTGTTATTCAGTGTATGTTTTGTACTTGCCTTCTCTAGACCCCCTACTTTCTCCTTTCTGTGTATTTTCTTGTGTGTCAGTGAAGAGCTCTTTCTTTAGCTGAGTCTTTACTTCACCTTCTAGTTAAGTTCTGTGCTAGTATATATTGTCTGTATGATTAATACTGTTTCTTTAAGTAACTGCCAGCTCCCATTAACTCCTTTTACCTTACACTTGTTCCCCCATGACCCACTCCAGGAATATAGCTATCAGTATTCTGTTTTTGTGGAAACTTTTCTTCCTAGTCCATTGTGTCTGCTTTGATGATCTTTCTTCCTTCTGTAAAGTTCTGACACTGGATCATTTCACGATCACCTTCACCCAGCTTATGTTCTATCTTTGCAGCTGATCCTTCTGTATTGGTCAGGATGTAGGTGAACAAGCCTTCCTGCTGCTTTCTGCAGATTCTTGTGCTGTGTCTTAGCTTTCACCTTGGTTTTTTTCTGTACTTTTGGGTTGAATCAGATTTCTTCCAAATGCTGTCTTATATTCCGTTTTGATTAGGTGGGGAGATTTATTGAAAAATCTTCATCCATGTTCAATTTTTCACCTATTAGTTTATGCATTTTTGTTAAAACGTACTTGAAATGCCGAAAAACAAAAATGTGCATTTGTTTTTGCTAGTCCAGTGCTCTAAAAATTTCCTATATTTTTGTCTTACACATTTTAGCTCTCCTTGAAGTATATTCCTAACTAGAATTAAAATCTGGAAGCTAGATTGAGTATATTGTACCTATTTGAGATTGTTATTCAATGGTTTTGTTTTCATTAGAAGCATCTTTCAAAAGATTTTTGCTATTCTTTGCATATGTTAGCTGCAAATATTGACTGACTAGAGCAGGCTCCACACAGTTCCAGACACCAAGAAATATTGAGGGATGTGCTACTGCTCTTCTGGCTGGACAGAAATGTTTGTAACTTAAATGAGTTGATGAAAAACTGTTGACTTATTAAATGAGAAAAATCAGGAATCCCATTTTAATTGTATTGATTTGCCTTTTCAGAGACTTCTTGTACGGTAGAAACAAAAAACTTTGTGCTGCTTTCCATATACAGGCCTCTATGTTAAGATTATTGATTTCTGTCATATGCTTCCCTCATTTTCCCCTTCCCAGCTGACCCGTAGTTTCCTGGTGCATTCTTAGCTCTTAGCACTATTTGATAACTACAAGGACTTTGTCACATCATTAAAATTGCGCGAGAGCTGATGGACGGATGCCCAGCTCAAGGAAACCGATACTTGGCAACCCAGAAGTACATGGCTCGTGTTTCACCATACTTCTGCCCTGGCTGTCTTGGCTGTCTTGGCTTTGCCACAGGGGTGTGAGGGAACTGTGGCTGCCATGGGCCAAGGTGCAGAGTGTTGCCCTTGTGGGAGAGCTCTGTGCTCAGCCTGATCTGCTGTTGGCAAGCCCAGAGCGCCAGCCAAAGTCAGCCCTTGAGTCGTGTCTCCTGACATTGCACGCTTGAAGTGAATTTGGTCCATGCTGTTCCCTACCAGGCTCAACAAAGCCAAATGTCTTCCCATCGTTCTGAGGTGGCTGCTGAAGTTTGGTTTTGTTCTCCTTTGTCTCCATTTCTACTGTCCTTTAACCTTCTGCTTTCCTTTTTCCTCTGTGTTGTGCCATGTGCTCCCTCTTTCTCCTGTTTGTTATGTGCCTGTTTCCCCATTTCTCTCATGCCCTTCTCTCCTTCTCCCCTGTAGAGCCCCGATAGTCTTCCCTTTCGCTCTACCCTTTGCAGAACCAAGCCACTTGCTTTGTTCTTTTCTTTTTCCTTCACCAGCCCCTTTGTGAAGGTCCCTTACTTGGGTCCCTGCGAGTGGCCTGCTTGCCTCTGCATTTCAGAGAGTGGCTATAAAAGGGTTGCCAGCTCAGCCTGGTGATAATTTAGAAAACACAGATAGTGGAAGAAGATCTCTGTCTCCATTCCTGTTTCTTGTGCTGTGCTGTAAGGGAGAAAAGAGCTGAATAGAAGAAGGTGCTGAAGGAGGAGAGAATTTCCGTGGTGGGGGGCTGAATGGCAAAGCAGACACGTGTGGGGAACGCTGTTGTGCAGGAGGAAGAGCTAACTATGCCTGTGTAGGCTCAGATCTGGTGTGACGTTTGGCCACTGCACATTTCATTAGTACTTTACAAAGTTCAGCACGGATTTGTTATTCATCACCTGTCGTGTCACTGTTTTAATTTGCTGAGCCTCAACAACCAAGTTTGTCTTTAGGATATCTTCAGAAGCTTTTTCTATTTGTATCTCCTGGGCAGATTATTCTGTTACTACACCTTTTTTGTTAATTTTTTTACTTTAGCTTTTATTTTATTTTTTTCTGGTCAACCTTTAAAAAATTATTTTATTTCATTTTATTTTTCAGACACCTCTTATTGATCCTCACATCCCACATCATCCTACTAAAACCATTACACAGGTAATAGAACATAGGTGTGCCGTAGAGCCAGGCCATTAGACAAATGGAAATAACTATTTCCAACAGTGTGCTGTGAATCAGCTGAAGTGATGCTTTCTGTTAGGTGTGATAAGTGTGAAACTTAAAATCCCGAATATAATACTACATGGCTCTGCAAAAGTAAGCCTCTGTGCAAGAGGACTTACCGTTCAGGGAAAAGAGCATTTGGGTTTTGTTTTGCAGAAGGCAGTACAGAGATTCCAGGAAGTTTCAAATCTGTGTGTCTTGGTCTTTTTCTTTCTCCATGATCACCAAGGTTCCTTCAGAAAAGATCCTCAGAGCTGGGAAGATTTTGCGGAATACAATTTTGTCCCGAGCTCCTCACATGATAAGAGACCGTAAATACCATCTGAAGACTTACAGGTGTGTGAGCCGATTGTATGGAGCTCTCTGAATTTTTATGCCTGCCATTCTCTGATTTGTCGTTTATGCCTTACCATACTTGCAGGTCTCAAAAGGTCTGAGATTATTCTGTGATGCTATTTGAGTTGGATGTTATGCAGTCTTTAATGGGCCTGGTAAATCCTTTCTGAAGTAATTTGACTGGAAATTGAGTCTGTGATTGTGAACAGAGCATTCACATACAAAAACTCTTCCAAAGTTAATAGCATAGTTAGCTGGAGTATTCTGTGTAATATCAAGTTTAAATGTAGATTCTGTTCTCTTTGTGTATCAGTAAGAGATAATAGAAAAGTTCATTAATATATTATGTTCCTGTACTGATTGCTACAACAGTCTTGCTCACTGTGGAGTTCTGAAAATTCACCTGGTGAGAAACATTCCTGATGCAGATTTGCTGCTCTATTTAATTTTTTTTTCAGCGTATTGCCAGGCTCTCTTATCTTCCTGCTGGTGGCAGCACAGTCTTGCTGAAGTGGGATAACAATGGCACTTGTAGAATAGAAATCTGCCTGCAAGGTGTCAGGATCTATCTACTGTTGGCTTAAGAAACAATCAGTTTGTTTTAGTGTCTAATGTTTAAATCGAATACCTAGTGCATTATTCAGACTGTATTTAAGTAAAAATTATTTTTAAATCTCTGAGTGTCTTTTTCTAAATAGTAAAGCAATATGTTGCTGATCTTCATTTGAAATAAATGCATTGGTTTTCCATATTTCAGCCCAAAATGTATTTAATACACAAAGGTATTTGGAGCTTGTGAGTTGATTCGAGAATATGTCACAATATAACATTGCTGATTGCTCTAGAAGAACAAAAGAGCATGTATGATAACTGAAGAGCAGTGCTGGTCCCAACAACCGCACCATTTTCTCTTACACATAACCGGGAAAACTCTTACTGTTTGTCCGAGCTAGGGAGTGTTTGATAAAGAGTTTTACTAAGTGACCATGGGGCTTTTTGCTTTTTTACCCCTCTTTGGGTGTTCTCCAGAACTTGAGGCCTGCTGTTGTCTGCCTCTGGGTCAGTCAGGAGGTGCAAGGTGACCAAGACCTAGCATGAGAGAGCCTCAGGAACGCTCGACCAAAACCAGTGTCTCCAAATACAGTGTGACAGAAATGTGATTACAAATGCAGGAACACCCTCATAGCACTCACTCTTCCTGTGGAGGCTGCATTGGCATAACTTTTACAGTATTAAATTATTGTTTTCATGCAGGATTCTGAAAAGCATGAAGCTTTTGGTATCCCATGGTATACAGAGGTTTCTTTTGAAAACTGGGTTGGAGGTTGTTGCACTGGTGCTATAGGTTTTGTACCAGGTGTCACAGGCTCAATTTGATCCTCTGAACTCTGCATTTTGCTACGGTGATCCTTTCAAAACTGAACACCTTCACTGGTATTTCAGGCATGTACATGCAGACAGTGACATGGTGTTTTCTGTAGGGAGATTTGACTAAGTTTATACAGAGTTTAAGGTATCACTTCTCTTGGCAGTCACCGTGTGCAGTCTCTCTCTGGGTTAGCTTCCTTTTCATTCCTGTCTATCTGTCCTTCAGGCAATGCTGTGTGGGGACAGAACTAGTTGACTGGATGATGCAGCAAAGTCCTTGTGTCCATTTACGAACCCAGGCTGTTGGCATGTGGCAAGTACTGCTGGAAGAAGGTGTTCTTAACCATGGTAAGATAATCAGTATTTTGACTAAAACACGGGCAGTGTGGGACATCACTGTCTCTGTAGTTCTTTTCCATGAAAAGGAAAGGGATCACGAGCCCAAAAGAAATGCCACGTAACAGCCTGTCCATTCATAAGTGCAAGTGCAACGCACAGGCAGTATTATTTGGATCTTGCTACCAGTATGCTTTTTTAACTTACCAGCATATGGGATCATAAATGAACAATTTATAATGATAACTCTAATTATACTTAGGAGTACACTGGCTTGTGCTGATATTGTAAGAGGAGCTGGATAGTACTCAGGCCAAAATCAAGGGATGTATTACCATACATAAAACTAACCTTCATCAAAGATTTGCAGTATTTAGAAGTGAATGTGAGTATTTCTGTTTGCTCAGATCCATCATTTTGGAATGATTTCCATTGGTTTTGGAGGGGTTCCCAAATTCAGCACACCAGATATTCCTGTGCAGAGATCTGGGATTTTATGTTAGCTTTCCGATTGCATTTCACATTGACTTTCAGTTTCCATTTGGCAGGATTTAGTTGGTAACAGGATATTACAGCCCTCAAAAGGGTAGGTTTCTAAAGCAATATTCATATTTGAAGCTTTGCATGTACATTTTTATTAAATTCAGAAGAGCAGCTCTATTACAGTAAACTCCCATTTATCGTCTGTTGTGCTTCCCATATCCCAGGGAGAAATTTCCATGCTGGGAAGACAGATCATTTCCACTGCTCCCTTACCCTAAGAGCTGTAGCTTTAATTCCTGCCATATATTCCCCTGAACTCTCAGGGCAAGCTATTGCAAGCTGCATCAGAGTATCCAACTCGAGGAGTCACTCTGACTTGCTTGGAAGACCGAGAGTTTGTCCTTTGCAGTATCATAATGTTACTTTAGAGGTCTTCTCTTGGTAGTCCTTCCATTAAGTTACTCCACCAGGACACAGGTCAGTGAACTTGCCCCTGGGATTGTACCTTGATGATATACATTTCTGCTACATCACAAGGAGTTTAGTTGCTTTTGCTACCTTTTGTCAGTCTGTCTAAACATGTAGAACAAAGTGTTCACGATAGAGAATACCTCTTAGAAATTCGTAATGTAACCATTTTCCCCAGCGTGATTTGTTTGATTAAATGAAATAGTTTGAAACAATAAGAAAGTAGAATTAATAAGAAGAAAACCCACATGTGCACACACACGTGTGTGTTCACACCCACAACACATTTATGCAGAAGCCTTTTGGAAAGTACTTGTAGTTCACAATTTAAAAGTGTACCCTTCAAGCTACATAACTTGGACATATGTGAGAAATAGTTTCATGCTCTTACAGTTTCTCTGTAGCTTTCTTTCCCTTCTTAAATAATCTGTCTGTGACAAACACGATCCTACACAGATTTCTACAAGGTTTGCTTCGTTGAGGAGCGCTTAGTATTTGATGTGTTACGTTGTTTTCAGTGGACCAGGAACACCACTTTCAAGACAAATACTTATTTTATCGATTTTTGGATGACGAACGTGAAGATGCCCCTTTGCCAACTGAGGAGGAGAAGAAGGAGTGTGATGAGGAGCTACAGGATACTATGCTGCTTCTCTCTCAGATTGGGCCAGATGCTCATATGAGGATGATTCTCAGGAAACCGTAAGCAGAATAATGAGTTAATATTACGGGTCTTTCTTGTGACATGGAAACAAGAGAAACCTACATTTATTATCAGGTGCCTTTTGGCCAGTTATTTCACTTCAGTGGCAATTTGTCCAACCTCTGAAGTTTTTACATCCTTGTTAAGTGATTTCCAGTCCTCATTAATGCTTTTAAGTTGAACTGTGTATTGAGAATACGCATCAAAGTTCATGAATGTCGTTGTACTCACCTGGAAGAAAATGCTGCATTAGGAGTTTTTATTTCATTGCTGAATCTCCCCTAAAGTAAGTTGCTGGTAATAGCAGGATCCTGCTCTGTTACAACTTTGTGTTTAGAAGTGTCATTCAATTAGCTATGCTGCTTTTGGTTATTTTGAGTAGAGTGGTACGATGGCAGCACAGCAGGTACTTTCAGTTGTCAGTGGCAGCCATTAATTGGATTCAGCCTTGGTAGAACTTCACTGAATCAAGATAAGCTGGACTCGGCCTGTTGTGGTTTGTTAGCAAGGTGTGAAATGTGGCTGTAGGTTTATTTATCAATTCCTATTGTTATAGAATCAATACTTGGGGGGGAAAAAAAGCTTTCTGTACCTAGGCCACAGAGGATGTCTGCCTAACCTTTTGATAGTTACCAGATGACATCCTCTCCTCGGATGGCTAACCATCCTTTCAGCAATACACTCATGTCACACTGAAAACTGCTAGAGGCCTTTTTTACAGCCAGCCTTAGAGTGACTTCAAAGCAACCAGTATAAACTCTGTTTGACCCTCCATTGAAGGCAAGCATTATGCAGGTAAGTGTTTAATGGCCACTGCTGACATATTTTACTGCTAATTAAGTGCACTGAGAATAAGGAATTACTCAAACTCTCCTTCACTGAAGATTTACTTGTAAGGGTCCCTTCAAGACAGGCAAGTACACAGGGCTGGATCCTGCTACTTTAAGGCCATTGGCAAAGTTTGTCTTTACTATGGGATAGGAGTGGGCCCTGCCTACAGTGTGAGAACATTTTTCATAGTAAAAGATTTTTGAATCACCTAACACAAGTGCTTGCTCCTGTTCTGTTTCCGTCTGTATCCTTTCCCTCCTCCATTCTTGTCCCTGTGTTGTGTTTAGATCATAAGCTCATTTCGACAGCACTTCCCCAAAAACTTGCTAAAAGCATTGAATTTCAAAAAGTGCCATCAGACACTTGTGCTTATAAAAACAGGCAACACTGCCATGCAGCAATGGTTTTGAAGTATGCATTCTCTTTCTTCTGCTTATTAGAGGTCTAGTCAACACAACCGAAGGAGCACTCGCTCCCTGTCACACAAAGTGCATGGACAAGGCAGACTGAGAGCATGGTGTTTCCATATACCCTTAGGGTGTCATGGAACTGAGGTCTTGTTTCCTCGCAGACGTGTCCTGTGCCTTTTCCACGGAGGAGCAAAAGTGAGCTTTTGCACCCCTAAGCAGACACCAGTCATTAGGAGACTGAGCAATGCTATGTGGGCTGTGACCCTGCTCCTCTGCACTCTCTCCTTTGCCTCAGGCCAACTGAGCAGGTCATCCCTTGGAGAATTTCCCTGTAGGTTGTCGTGGGTTTTGGCTGCCTACTACATTTGCTTTCTGTCATGGCTGTCAGAACAGCAAGTGTAAGTTTACCCTGGCAGGATAAATGTTGATTTTCATCTGGACTGCCTATAGAGAGCTGAAAGGCTGGAAGGAAGCTGTGGGAAGTACTGCTCTTCTCTCTGTGTTGTCACTTGCACAGCATCACCTGAAAGAATACTAACAGAAGATTTTTCATGGAATAGAGTGAGGAGAAAGAGGTTTTCTCAAGACTGATATTCGTCTGACATCTTTCCTGATCCCTGAAAGTGCTTATTTTTGCAGCCCTTTGCTCATTGAAGTAAGCTTGTACTGCCAGGGACCATATTAACTACTGTTCTAGTATTCGGTTTACATACATAATGATTTTGTTAGTTGAAAATCCTCCCTGGGCTGAGCTGCAGCAAAGCTGTTAAAATCTCCATGAATCCTCAGAGCCCTGCTAGTTTTGACTAGACACTGTTACAGCTGCCAAAAGTTCAAAGGAATTGTCAAGGCTTCAGAGATGCTGACTCTAGCTGACCTGAGCAGGACCCACAATTTTCAAACCAACACAGCTGCATTTTATAACAGTAACCATTTCCAGAGAGGTTGCAGAACTCAGATAATTACCCTGAAAGAAATAAGACAATATTCTTTGATGAGAAGATTACTTTGAGAATTTGATTGTATAATGAAGCTGTTGCTTTGAAAGGTACTTTCTATTGTTCAAAATCTGAAAATCTCTAACAAAAAGTGTCACTTGTTTTGACAGCCAACTTAAAAAATTCTCTGTTTATTACATTAACTGCAGCATTTTAACTGTCAAACTGTGAAAGAATGTTCTATAGTTTAAAAAACAGAATAGAGCTCAGGGAAATTTTTGGCAGGCTCTTGTTGCTATTGTGTTTTTTTTTTCCTTTGGAAACACATATACTGAATGTGAAAATAGCTTTTTGTGAAGTAGCAAACACAGCTCTCTGCTCCTTATAATGGCTGGAGCACAGGTGCAGACCTTGCACACATCCCCGTAAAAATTACTGTAGAATTAACACAGCTCCTCCTTAAGTGTTTCCACCCTTCAGTATGAAAATATGTCCTGATGGTAAACCCTAATTGAATAGGATGCTGTAATACAAAGCTAAACACAATAATAACAGGAGTCTTTAAAGGAAGAGTTATATTCATCAGACAACAGTATTTAGCTCAGATGATGTTATGGATTACATTCTTTTTTAATGCCCTAGCTAAAGGAAGTTAACAGTGTGACTGAAATAATAAATCTGTGTTACATGTTCTTGGTGACTTCACTTAGCACATTTTTTTTCTCAGTAGAGAGCATTTGACACTTAATCACAATGTTATGGGGTCTCTGATCTTTTCCCTTTTTCTTATTATCTGAGAATTTTCCGGTTAGCTGTATAATAAAAATAATCAGTGATATTACTTGGACATACATGGCTTATCAATGGCAAAGTACTGCGTTATTGTCAACATCCAAGTCACAGAGAAGCTCAATGTCTCTGACCTTGGTAAATTCTCCAAACACTGAACAGTTTTTATTGATCACTTAATATCACCTGAGTTCTGTCCATTAATGTGTACCCTCGTTCCCTACCTATTCCATTTATTATCCGCTCTATAACCAGCTATTGCTGTTAGAATGTGTCCCCTGCAGAAACTAGGTCTTTACACAGCAGGATCCTACAAATCAACATCAGTGGGTCACCACACAGGTTTTAAAGACACAGTGATGCCTAATATCTCTCCACGTGACATCTGCAGGAGCAGAAGTAAAGACTAGGTACAGATACCCACTACAGATTGTCAGTCCTTCCAGTGTGCTAACACAGGAAGCAAGCGGACATGCTGAAAGAAGAGGGTATCCTTTTGTCTTACTACATCACATAGAGATCTGATGTAGTAAGACATCATCCTTTTATGTTTTGATTTAATCTAGAAATTTGTTAATTTGTTACACTGTGTTTTCCAAGACATGGTGTTTTTGCAAGCACGTAATAAAGTTGCCACTTCCCTGTTATTTGTTAAAATCCTTACCTTTTGTTTTCTAGCTAGCAGTGGCTTAGTTTTATGCTGTACTTAATTAAGCTGCCCCGCATAAATCAATAGGAGTGTCAGCCTTGTAATTTCAAGACAGATTTAGGTAGAGTATTTTGAGTCACTAGAGGGCATAGCAGTACCAAACCAATTCCTGTTTTTTCCTTAACAGTTTATTCGATTCTATATGAGAAAAGAGTAATTTCATCCAAAATGGTTTTGTGTCTAAATTTGTCTTTAATCTGGTTAATGATGAATGCATGTCCTTGGTAGGCGAAGAACAGAAAGTTCAAATAAAGTTTGCTTAGCAGACTTGTCAGTTGTCCTTATGTCTTCTGTGACTTCTTCAGCACTTCCTTCATCCAAAAGAAGTCTCCATCAAGCTACTTTTGTAAAAAGATGCACTATAACTCCAGAGTGCCACAGCTGGGTGCTCCCTGTGCCTCACACAGGACGTAGACTGACTGTTGAATCAGGAGTTGACTGGGCAGAAAACCTGTAGAGCACAGTATTTCTTCATCTGGCTTTCCTAATCCTCTAGGTGCTAGTCTCCTGTAATACCGATATTTTAAGAGGAAAACTCTCAGAAAGGTTCATTGTAATTTTCCTTTTAGGGCTGTCCAAAGATTCAGCTGTGCTGTTAATTCTTTTGACACCACACATTGCAGACAGCAGGGTTTTAGAACTGTGCTTGTTGTAAAGGTGGAGCATGTAAACCTTCTCATTTGGAACTCCTGCCCCTAGACTGGACCGGACTTCCTGTATTCCATTTCCTCACATCTTAAATTTATCCTCTCCCTCTCCAAATTTATGTCTTTGTTGCTCTTCTGTTCTTGGCCCGTTGAATTAATTACTTGTAATCTGCTTTTCACAAATCTAAACCGTATTGTTTGGAAGGACTTAGTCCTGTAAAAGTAGCTTTGAATAACGCTTTAAAGGAATTTTTTTCCCTCTGTGTGTCCATATGTCACTCCAGAGTGCTGTCTGAAATTATATGTTCGGAGAATTCGTCCTTTTAGAAAATAATGTTATATTAGATACTGTAACTGAAGAGAATCTCGTGAGCGGGAAAAAGATTGGGGGTTACTCACAAGCTCTTACAACTCCTCCTGTGTGCTGTTCATTAGATCCTCCAAAGCATCTCTGACACACTGCAGTCCCTACAGTGTTTGTGTCCTTCTTTAGCAATCAGAAAATTTTGTGTCGGTTACAGAAATGCAATTATTTCAGCCACAGTGCCAGCCTCCTTACTCCTTGTGCTGGAGAAGAGTTATTCCTTCATCAGTGCATGCTTTTTGGTAATGGCAGCTTCTTGTATTTTTCAGAGAGAGAAGCTGAAACTACTGAGTGGTTCTTATTTACCTTTGTGGCTAAACAGCAGCACTCAGCATTAACTGTAGAGCAGTCATTCGCTGCCCTCCAAGATGCACTGCTGCATCTCCAATTTGTTCAGCAGAAATTCACACACTCCTTTACAAACCACTACTACTGCCTGTTTGCTACAACTAATTAGTGCTGCACGTGAAAAATAGTGCATGCCCCACACTCAGGAGTCCTTCTGAAAGGAAAAAATCTTTATGTACCATTTCCGATTTATGTGACCATTTTATACAAATATAGAACACTTGATTTAATCAGAAAAGCTGCCTAATCGGGATCTCTCTAAGGTGGTTGCCATGGCTGCTGCTCAGTGTCATTCAGGTAGCATTCACAGAGCTGCCATCCTTTGTGTGTTTCAGTCCTCCAGCCAGAAACATCATTCAGTCCCTGTTTAGTGAGGATGTACCCTTCACTAGACAGTACCACAGCAATTTGTGTTGTTCTGTCCTTCTCTGAAGTATTTATTTTGGGCATTTATTAGCTCTCCCTTTTATCTTCTCTTTATAGCCCTGGCCAGAGAACTGTAGATGACTTAGAATTTATATATGAAGAACTTCTCCACATTAAGGCCTTATCTCATCTTTCTACTACAGTAAGTAATTTTAAAAATTATAACTCATCACCAAAAGGGAGGCTCGGTTTTTACTTCTGGTGCTTTATTAAAGTTGGAGAGCCTGTAACCATTTTATACTTTCCATGCAAAGAATTTATTCCATCTGTGAGAATCACCCAAGCACTGTGCAGGTGTAGGTTGTCTACTAGATATCAGATATAATTCTCTTCAAGTATTTCTGCACAGCCTCACTTGGCACAGGTGCCACTGCCTGAGTCCCTATCCATGTGTAAATGAAGGCACTGGTACTGGTACTACTGAATTTTGCAGAATTGATTTCTCTAAGGAGTCTTGGCTTGAACCAGTTAGGAGGAGGAATTACACTGTGCTGTGCTTGCTGGTTGGAGTTTGGTCATTGAGTGAAAGAAAGCTCATCAGATACTTTCTCCCTGAAGGGGTCAAGAACAGTGCAGGGAACCCGGAGTAAATGGAATGGACAGGAGAATGCATCTGTTTAAAGTCTCGCCATCGTTGATATGCTGTAGACAACTGAAACAAGCTAAATAGGCCTTTACTTGGTAGCAATAAGATGTGGATGCTTTCAGAAAAAGGAAACCGGTCAGAAAGTAGATCCGTATTTGACAATACCTTCTTTGGAATCTCTTGGTATTTTCGGTCATTCTCAGTTAACTTGGACAGATGCAGCTAATTATGAAGCTGCATTACAGAAAGATAGTACTCCATGCAAACATATAAAAACCTGAACAATGTTTTAAAAAAAAAATAGGCATTCAGAATAGGTATCTGAATTACATGGGTGCTAAGGAAACTTCCCAGTTTGACTATTTGTGAGGCTCTGGCAGTCACAGTCCCAACACCAGAGACTGTCACTGCTAGGACTGGAGCCCCTTCCCAGTGGGTGGCTCCAGTGAACTGGCAGGTCCTGCTGGAGGACCACCTGCACATCCCACACTCACACAGCCGGACCAGGTTTCCTTACTGCTTCCACCCCGAGTTTCCCATAGCAGGGCCTCGTATGTCTTGCTCCATAAAGCAATTTATTCACAGTGTGGTAACACAGAAACAGCTCGAGCTGGTGCCTCCGAGGAGGGACCCCCAGTAAAGGAACCCCTGGGCTTTTATCCCCTCACAGTCCCAGCATGTGCAACTCTCTCTCTTCCTGTGTCCTCTGCTCCTGCTGTGTCTCCTAGTGTCCATTCACCCGGCTGGTGCCACTTGTGCTGTTTGCTATGAGAAAGGTTGGCAGTTCATGGCCTCTTGTCTCTCTGGGCTCCTACACAGAGCTCAATCTGCAGACAAACTGCAGCTTGCAAACCAAGGTACCTGCAGAGCTACCTGCACCAGATGTATTCCTCAGCATGGGAACAGCCATCCAAAATCCTTAAAAATCCCTGGAATGTAGAGAAAAAATGTTTAAAGAAAGACTACTGTAAGATCCAGAAATGACCCTTTAAAAGTTAAACAAAAGAAACTACCCAAGACAGATATTGAGAGGAAGTGGAGAAAATTCTCGATACTGCAGACATAACCTAGAACAAAAAAAATTTGAAACACAAAATATTTTCAGCTCAGAAGAAAAGCAGACTTGAGGTCAGAATCCACAGCAAGTAGCATATGGAACAAGTATGGCAAATGATACAAACTGCAAAAAATACTTGGCATTTTGAAGTACAGATGATTCCGTGTTTTTAGTAAGAGTCTAGAAATGCCAGCTTATTACGTGCATCATGAACTAAAGCAGAAGACAGAAGCCATGACTAGCTTGGAGGAACTCTCCAGAGGAACAACAGACAGCATTGCTTCTATGAACCAGAAGATTAATGGTCAATCGACTTGAAAGGAAGTGGAATGCTTAATTTATTTTAAGTAAGACATAATTCCTAAAATAATAAGTTTTCTAGATATGCCACAAGCAGCAGAAAGTAAAATGGATAAAACTCAAGTCGCATGGTGGTGAACTAATCCCTGCTAGAGAAGCCTGTGAAGTTAATCTACGAATGAAAAACAATTGCATGATACAGTGTTAAAAACAAATCAAACTTTGGGCATCATCAAGCAGATTCATTCACTGCAAAGGCCAGTGACTGAATCAACTGAGAAGACATCTGAGGACACAAATGGATAGGAATGCTCTCTGCGATGTGCAGAACAGTGCTAATGGGGTTGTGTTTCCTGTCCTCATGAAAGCGTCATTGCCTTTGAGCAGAAGTTGTAAAAGAGTTTGGTGAGCTAAGTGTTACAGAAGTCACAGGCCTGTGAGTGTGTTCACTGGTCAGTGTACTTAAAAAAACCTGTCCAAACACCTCTATTTAGCTTTCTTCTTCTCCAGTCTGCTAACAGGGAGTGCTCTGGCTGTCAGAAAAGAGTTCTAGGAGAGGTGACTGATGGGGTATGTTTGTACTTGGTGCCTGAGTGCCAAGGTTGGGTGGGTGCCTTTAAGTACATCAGTTCCCAAATTTTTCCACCCATCTTAGGAGATGGGTGGAAGCAATCAGAGTCTCATCTGGATTATGTCCAGAATTTGACAGTTCCTTCCCAAGTCTTTCTTCATGGCCTAATTTTTTTTTTAATTTAAACAACCGAGACAGTGGTGTGAAAATACTACTAGTAAATACATGCTGGAGGCAGCTTTTGATCTGTATTTGGCATGGTTAAGTTACATGGTAGTACCTCTGAAAAATGGCTTGTCACCAGCGGGCATTCTCCGAATACATGAATCCCGCTGCTTGGAAACTGGCCTCCAAGTCCTTGGAGACGTGTGGTTGTATGAAGGGAGATGTAAAGCACACAGAAGAACTCAGGATCATGTGAGGTTCCCAGTGCTACTGCTATTTTGTGGCAGTAACACAGTGTTTACAGTGACAAAAAGTGGTTGTAAGCAGTGTCTCACTAGAGAAAACTGCCCATTTAGTCAGAGCTAATCACACCAGGGCGAAACAAACCCAGTGAGGAGCAGGCTGACACCAAGGGCAGTGTCACGTTCTCCAGTTCCTGGAAGAGGTAGTGAGCTGGATGCTTTGCCTGCCTGGGAAGCTGTCAGGCAGAGAGGGGGCTCAGCAGGTCCAGATGGCTGTGCCTCACAGCTTGACACGGCAGAAGCAGACAGACTTACGCCAGTAAGGGGAAGGTACTGATTTCTCAGGAAAGAACAGGAATACTTCCATGGAGTAAGTGACAATCACTAGCTATCTTCTGTAACAGAATAACTATTACCATTTGAAACTTTTTGTCTTGTTGTTGTTGATGATCATTTCACGTGTGTGTGTACAAAGAAAGATGCAGAGGTCCGTATATTAAAGATGCCCTTGTCTGAGCCATTTGGAGCCAGGAAATGTAGCTCTGCAAAGCCAACCAATAGGAATTAGGAGATCAAGTGAAGCAGACCGATGACTGATCAATGATGCACAGGGAAAGAAAGTACTACTGGGCTGTACTATGTGACCTCATCACCAGGAGGAATGAGATATGTATAACAACTATAATTTCTCTCTCTATTTTAAGGTAAAACGAGAATTAGCAGGTGTCCTCATTTTTGAGTCACATCCCAAAGCAGGAACAGTCTGTAAGTAAATGGAGTCCTGTCAGATCTTCTTTCTCACCTGTGCCATGAACTTTTAAATTCCTAATGTTTAAATGACAAGAGCAAAACTTGAATGCATTCTTCAAACTTGATTGTCACTTAGGGTTTAAAACCTAGGGTAATAAGTATTGGCTTACTCTGTTGCCAAATGCAGCAAAATTAATTCTGTGTCCTTAATTAAGTGTATGTATCACCTACAATTTGGGCGTGTTTTTATCTAGAATTTTTGGTTCGACCAGTCTCTGTTTAAAATGTATTTTAATATAATTCTTTATTAAAAAAAAAAAATCTTCCTGCACAAAATAAAGGATGTAAAATGGTAGATTATTCAGACATGTTAGTACTGAGAAGTTCTAGCAAATGAATATTAAATTCACAGTCTCTAAAGAACTAGGTTAGAACGTGGTGCTACTCATGGGATCTGATCTGTGTGCTAATTAGTAATTGATAACCTGACATCTATTGATAAAGTAGTTGTTGGAACTGTCATAGAAAAGAAAAGCAACTTTCACATCAGTGTAATAAAATAACTACTATATGGATATGAATTGTTTTTCTAAATTCTGAAGGCAATTACTTTTAAAATCATAGTATGCCCTTTTATAAGGTAGGCATTTATATGACTGTAGAGTTACCTTGAATTTTATTGGGTGCCGAATCTGGCCCATTTATATTTTGAATAACTATATTCTAACCATAAAATCTTTTCTGTCTCTTGTAGTATTTAATCAGGGAGAAGAAGGTACTTCTTGGTACATTATCCTAAAGGGATCAGTAAACGTAGTCATTTATGGAAAGGTATTTTTTTCAGAAGCTCTTTTATGTGATTGTTATTATTGAAATTGTAAGAGTAAACTTTGAAGGAATACAGTTTAATTTAGAGCAAAATTGCTTTGCCTGACAAAACAAATAGAACGTAATTTTATTAAGAAATGATCCAGTGGTTTCACTGATTATATTTCCAGATGATTGCTCTATAATTTTGGGATATATTACACAGTTTCTGAATGTAATCCATCAGAATTCCATCAGTATCTTTAGAACAAAGTTACTTGCTGGAATTTGGTGATTTGCCAGGCTTCTGTCTCATGGGGCCTTTACCGCCGTGTTGTCGTGCATTTGGATGACTAACTGTTCTCATGCATGTCTGACAAAAGTACTGCTTTGTGGTCCTCAGGTTGGATGAACCTCTTCCAAATTTATGCCAGCTCTTCATCTTAGTTAAGCCATAGACCAAAAAGCATCTTTATTAAATTTCCTGTTTATGAGAGAGATTTTTCAAGGCAAAAAAGAGTAGACTTTGGTACACAGGAATCCCTTGAGCCTTTAAAAACCCTACTTCTCTATTGATTCCTCATTCAGTGACAGGGAATCCTCCATTTGAACACAAAGCATTTCACCAAAATCTAGCACAGAGGCCCTGGTGCTAAGTCTGTTCCTAAGTAACACATATTTAGCCGTGTTTTTTACACCACTGGGTGGGCCAGATCCTCTGTTACTGTAAATTGGAGGAAACGGAGCACTGCTGATGTACAACAGCTGGAGATGTGTTCTATGTTATTTCTGCAAACGCGATTTTATTTTTTAGGGCTTCTATAAATAAAAAACAAAATAGTCGACAACTTTCTGTCTTCAGCAGGATGAGAAGAGTCCTTCAAGCTGAATGTAATTTCAGAGAACAAGCTGATTCTTTTCTGTTCTTGCCTCTCTTTAGTAATAGTAATAACCAGTATTGTTTCCTAGTCATTATTTTGGCTGTTGATTTCCTGCCAAATAGATTTGTTTTGGTATTTGATTGTGAAGTCCAGTGTTTGTACAAGGACTTTCAATAGAATCCAGAGTAATGATGGGTTTCTGCATGTAAATGTTTTGCTCTGTGCAGGGTGTGGTATGTACTCTACACGAAGGAGATGATTTTGGCAAGTTAGCACTTGTGAACGATGCTCCCAGAGCAGCATCCATTGTTCTGCGGGAAGACAACTGCCACTTCTTGAGAGTAGATAAGGAGGACTTCAACAGGATCCTAAGGGTAAGAGTGGGAAGGTCTGCCCTCACAGTGTGATATCAGAACTTGGCAAGTTTTTCTAGGGGCTGTCTTATTTCTATGAATATATTGATATTAGTAACCTCATTTGTAGTATCCCTAACTGTGGAACAGAAATGTGACAGTCTAGAAGGTCGAGTAAAGAATATGTTCATCACCTTTTTTCTCTCTGTTCCTAGCTCAGACATAAAAATGTGACCAAATGGTATCTTTTGTCTCTCACATTCTATGATCTAGCATTTGCCCTGCTCAGTTTTTCCTTATGCTGCCAGGATTCTGGGTGATATTCTGTCCAAATATAGAAAATACCAAGATCTCCCCTTCTCCCACATTGGTCAGTGTCAGGTACCTTAAACTCAAGAGTTTCAAGGCAGAATCAGGTGGCAAATGGAGTAAGTTACAGATGTATCAGGGAACTCTAGATATCCTCAGACTAATTTTACAGTTGCTGACTTTGGGGCAAATGTGATTTACCAACTGTAATTCTGTAAATTCAGGCTATTTTGTGGTCATTCATAGTAGAGGAAGTCAAAACTAGTATCATCCTGTATTTGAACCTATATATGCCCAGTATTGCAGCAGTAAAACCAGTCCAGAAAGGCTATTCCACTAGGAAAATTACTTGTGGTTACTGTTCAAAAGGGAATGAGGATCCCTTTGGGAGTAAGGTTGGGTTGGCCATGGAGACTTACAACTGATTAAGCTTTGGTCGATACTTCAAAGAAGATCCAAGTCCATGGTCTTACTAATTTTTACCTGTGTTTTTTGAATGCACATTATACTTAATTTTTTTTCTTTTTCTACTATGGGCTGGTAGTAGAAAATGAACAGTTTATTGAGCTAAGACTTCCTATTCTTAAATGCTATTTTAAAACATTTTATTTTATTTTGTTTTAGTTTAGTTTAGTTTAAAGTCAGATTGTAGAAAATAGTATTTGTATATAAGTGGGGATAGAGATTACTACATGTGGGAGGTTCTGGAGAGACTGATTTTCAGCAAACTTTTTTTTTAATTTGACATCTCCTTAAAATGGAGATTTTTAACATAGTTCTTGCTCTAGTCTCTCCCACAATTCTCTGCTTCTTGCCTCAGTTCCAGTGCTTCCTTCTGGAATCTGCCTGTGAGGAAAACAGAATAAAGACAGATAAATGCAGGGGGAAAGAACCAATACCAGTCTTTTGTGTTTGAAAGTCATGCAGTTTGTTAGAGAAACTAATTGGCCAAATCAGGTGCAGTCATATTATTGAAAGTAACTTGTCTTGCAGGATGTGGAAGCAAATACAGTAAGACTCAAAGAACACGACCAAGATGTCTTGGTGTTGGAGAAGATCCCAGCAGGAAACAGAATTTCTAATCAAGGAAATTCACAGCCACAGCACAAGTATGTTTTCATTCAGTAGTGCAAATGCCAGACAATTATTAACCTTTTCAAATGGTACTATTATCCAAACAATAGAAGATTCCCTTTTGGTGGAAGACTGCAGTGCATATTAATTTTTCTTTTTTTTAGTCATCAGCACATGCCCCATACTCAATAATATATCCATTTCTAGCAGCCCACCAGCTCTATGTCTTTCCACAATAATTCCCTAAGGATCTCAGTGTAAATACTTGCCTCAAGTAATAGCTTCCAAATAGACTAAGCATGGAGATTGATGAAAACCTATTAATCTGAGTTACTGTGTAAAAGACATGAGGAAAATACTTGTTTCATTGTTCAGTACAGATACTTTTATTTTGTATTTTGAGCTCTAGATGCTAATAAGAGTTTGCTATGCACAATTTATATACAAAACAAAGAGCTCGTGCAATGAAACTTGCAGAGCTTATCTTACAGAATAGTTTTTCACTGTAATAACAATATTAACTATATTTTCCTTTCTTACTGAAAGGGAAAAAGTACAGTTCTGTTTGGATACTACTGTGTTAAGAGTAGAGTTAGGCTATTACCATTCCAAACGTTGGTAAAACCCCTAAAGACTTTGTAAATGTGTAATTTGCAAATGGATGCAGAGTTTTCTTCAGAAGCATTCAAACAATTTCAACAAGTTTTGAATCCTTTACCCTGAACCTCACTTGCTCTCCAAAAAGAGCCAATTTATTGTGCAATACTTTGGGTACAGTTTTTATCTCATCTGGGATTTCATATACTTATCTGCATAACTGAATGCAAAGATTTATAAAGATCTGTGAAGATTGAATAAACCATTCCTTGCATTTTATATACACATTTCACATTTTTCAGAAACTGCTATTACATCTTTCACTTGATCTATTAAAACATCTAGAAGAACAATCTATGCTACCAGGAAAACGTGTGCTCTTACACAAGTTTTCCTTTGTCTAAATGAGGGGAACTTGACTGTAGCCAGTGGATTTGCATCAGCAACTGCAATGCACAGCAACTTGGTCATAGATTTAAATCCATTTTCTTGGTCTGAGACATTTTTCATGCTTCCAAGAGTGAAAGTTTCATTTGAACGTTTTGAAACACTGCCTTCTTTGCAAACTCTTTGCACCAGCATTACTTGTATCATTTAACATTTTCTTTTTCAGAATTTGATAAAAATAGCCAGAGATATATATGGTAAATGGTTAACTTAGGCTGTGTTTCAGGTCTTACATTCCAGGAATTTTTTCAGGTAAAGCTCAGAATTTTATTTCTGTAAATATTTTACTCATTTGGTCAGGTTTTGGGTACTATAAATGTGCCAACAGGGAAGCTTTTGCTGATAACAGTGACAAATAGACATAAGTTACCCAAAATAGGAAGTTACCTTGAAGGTTCACTGCCTTTCACCAGTCGGATTACTTTGTTAATACTGTGTTGGCAGTGTCTTTATGTTTAAAGCTTCAAAGTGAGTTCACTGGGTTTGAGGACAATGGTTTTTTTCTTAGTAAATAGAATAAGTGGCTACATTTATGTTTGAGTGTCCAAACCAAAATTACCAATGTTTCTTGATTTCCAGAATGTGTTACTGAAATGTGTTAGTTGAGTGCTCAGTACTTTTGAAAATGACTGCCTAAAAGAGAAGCTTAACAGGCACCTCTTCCCAGTTTTCTCATCTTGGCCTTAGGGAAAACTTCACTTTGGGAGCAGATCCTCTCGGTTACAGTTTGGATTCCACTGTCTCCTCTGCGGAGGAGGCAGAGCTCCTACATAGCTCCCCAAGCTGCGCTTTCAAACAGTGACAGTTTCGCTTCGGAGGACTGGCTCTGAAGTTATCACTCCCAAGATCTAACTCTTTATGGGTGATCACACTCATGCAGGATGAATTCAGCAGCCCTGCAAGTCACTTCACTGTTCATTTTCACTTTCATATTCAGAGTACAGCAACCTGTGATTTCTCTGCTTCACTCACTTAGATACTTGGTTAGTATCTCTGTGAGAATGTGCACTGGCTTAACAAGTGTTTGTGTTCTTGGGACATCAATACAGTTCTTCCAAAGGGGTTGGGAGGTAAAAGAACTGTGACGGTCAGTGCTCAAAGTGAGGAGGAGCTCCCAGGAGCTCAGCTCCACCACTTATTTCTCAGCAGGAGCAGAGTATCTTCACTTCTCAGGGTTTTTTCTTTCTTTTTTTTTCTTTTTTTTTTTAAGTTTCGTACTTTATCAGTTGAATTCCGAAAAAAAAAAAAAAAAAAAAGAAGAAAAAAAAGATGCAAAGATTGAAAGAATGGAGGGAAATATAAAAAAAATCTGATCTGTGAGAAAAAAAAAAAAAAGGTGACAGGACAAGTTTTCCAATATCATATGATATTCTGCTGGTACTTAAAATCCTACCAGTGTTTTTGCATGAAGCAGAAAAACCTGCCTGTTGCACTAGTTCTTTCACCTCACTTAATTAAATCCAGGAAGTGGTACAATCCTCAGTTTATCAACTCGAAACACTTACTTACTTCAGCTGTGCAAGGCTGTGCACAAATTTGAAGATACAGTGTGCTATTTCATTATCTGCCCCCACCTTCTCAGACCAACCTCTGTCAGTGATGCTGAAGGAAATTGTTTCCTTGCTCTGACACGGATGCACACCAATTCTCATTTCGGGCTCATAGTAAGTTTGTTAAGACCCTTTAATGACTGCAAGCTGCTACTGTTACTGAGATGTTTATTCTCAGTGGAGGAACATTTCTGCTTGTACTTCTCCAAGTTTGGACCAGTGCAGCTCTGCTGATTGTGGTGTGACTGTGGTGGTGTTATACTGAAGTACTTGTGTGAGGAGGAGGCCGTCTCTCATCCCTGGGCAGGGTGGAGAATGTTACTGCTCCTAGGTTTATGGAGGGAAGCCAGCAAAGATTGTGAGTGGCTTTGTCCTAAGCACACAGAGATTCTGGTCAGAGCAGGTGTTGGTACTCTGGCACACAGCAGCACAGCAGTCCTGATCTTCTTGCTGGTACACAGTTATTTCTTGATTAGCTCTTTTGGCTGTGAGATGCTAACTGCTCCTTTCCCTCCCTCAGGTATATTGTGATGTCAGGAACCCCAGAGAAAATTTTAGAGCACTTTCTAGAAACTATGCGCCTTGAAGCAACTTTAAATGAAGCAACAGGTATCTACATGGCAGAAGCTGTTTTATTATTACCCTGTGAGATGGACTTGCTGGGGTAACACTGCACTTGATGCTTTGAAAAGCACCTAGTGGTAGTTTTTCCCAGAACAAGAACTGTCTACTGCTCTGAAACAACCCCAGGAGAACCAAGGAAATCCAGAATTAAAAATAGCAATCCATTCCTCCAAGCCTGCTCTATTGTATCTGTACTTCCAGGTCATTGTAGAACAGCAAAATCCTCCAAGGTGCCAGACCACCAGTTATGACTTTAATTAGGCACAACTATAAGGCCTGGACAGAGCACCCCATTAAGTAATGGTACTTCTTGTTCTGGAGGTCCCTTTAATACTGTGGTACAGCTTGATACCTCCAGACATTGCACTGTGCTAGTATAAGTATTCTCGAATCTTCATATCACATTTAAAGTTTCACAATTTAAATTTCCTATTTGTGATACTTTCCCATGTGCAGGGAAAGAAGAATTGTTACTCAAAGGAGAAGAATTCAGCACAGCATGGGCTGAGTCCCAAGAATGCAGGTTGTTGCACCTGCACGTAATAGGCTGCTTTTCATTAGTGTAAAGAGAACAGAGAATTTACATCTAGGGATATAGATATTTGCTGACTTACTTTTAGTAAGTATTTTAATTTTCAAAAAGAGTCAGACACGAAAAATCCTTGTATTCTGATAAAGTAATGCATAGACATATATTAAACTACGTAACATTGCTTTGACAAGTTCTTTTTGCATCGCAGATGTCTGATAAGTGTATATTCAAAGATGTTCTTAAATCCAGTAAATCTGTTATTGACCTCATAGTAAGAGGAGAAACCTGTATCGTGGTCCATAAATGGTGGAAAAATTGAAAAATTACAGACATCCTTTTAAAGTGTATGTTTTCACCACTTTAAAGACCAAAAAAAGGGATCCTTTTCATAGATACCTGTTTACTAGGGTTGCAAGCAGAATATTGTTCTTCAGGCTTGCAGCTATATAATCACAAGTTTGCCATTTGCAGTATGCATGTATTATATATTTTTCAAAAACAAATTATTTTTAAAATATTTTAAAACTTTTTGCCAAAACATCTAGTGACAAGATTGCATCTGTATCCCAATACGATGCAATGTGTCACAATTCATAAGGTTATTTTTAGGACATAGGATTACAGAATGCTGGAAAACTGAATTTTTTGTTTAGGCATTCCTTTAATTTAAGAGTATTTAAAAAACAGTTTGCTCTGGGTATTACATTAAAAAAAAGTGCCACCCTTCCAGAGGTGAGTTTTGTCAACTGAGAGATACTTTCATTTAGGAATTATACAAGTGGAAGCAATGATGTGATATTATATTGCACAGTTACCTTCATATTTCTTCTTCCATCCCTTACAATGTTTGTAAATGTTTCTGTTATCTCAAAAGTTGCACTGTAGAAATTGCACCCTGGGGTATTGTGTTCACTGTTTCTCAGTGATTCCATGTAAGCCTGCCAAACTCATCCTGGCCTCTGCAGCCAGGCTTTATAAATCCTTCTTGTTGTCAGAAATAGAAAGATAAGGCAAACTGGGATTTACACCAGCACTACCACAGGTCATTTTAACAGAAAAAATAGCTTGCTGGGTTTTGCCGGAGAAAATGTCAGTGATATTGTTCATATACATTTTAATGTAAATGTGGCAGTTGTGATACTTTTAGATCAAAATAAACCCAGAAATTTGACTGTCCATTTACCTCTTTTAGGCATTCTACTAAGAGCTAGGAAATGAGCAAAGAATGAAATTATATGCCTTCTCCTGTGTAGGATATACTGAATGTGCTGCCTGGTATTGTAACTCCTAAAGCCAAATGTTACAGCTCTTTTTAGGTACCCAGATGTGAAAGGCCTAATTCTTCCTCTGTGTAGAACTCCACACTTGTAGAGAAGTATATCCAAATATTTCGCTTTAGCACAGATGTGGGGCTTTTTGCTGTGCCTGATTTCTCTATGACATTGGCAAGTTAAATAAAATTCATGTAGACAAGACTAAAAGCTTAATATTTTAGCTCATATTTGTTCATTACCCTTTTTTGTACCTAATGCCTAGAAAGAAAGTGCAAAAAGACCACTTTATTATCTGCAGAGGGCTAATAAGATATTTCAGGTGAAAGAAAACTCATCCTTGAGATCCTCAAGCTCTTTTGCAGTGGCTTAATTGACTGTTTTCTTTCTTCTCTTTTCACAGATTCTGTTTTAAATGATTTTATTATGATGCACTGTGTTTTTATGCCAAATAGTCAGCTCTGCCCAGCCTTGATGGCACAATATCCTTTTGTAAGAGAAAAGTCAAGTCTCTTTAGCTACTATACCTGTCAGTGACGAAACTGAAGCTTCCATCTCTCCAGAAGTACCTCACATTCCATGGAGGCTGTGCCTTGTGAGTAGATTCTCAGTGTCTGACTAGCAGCTGTCCATAGCTCAGAACTCTGAGATGGATAGTGTATAACGCATTATGAGATACAGTACAGACCATGAAAACTGTATCTTTCCTGTGCTGGTTCCTGTTCCAAGGGAAATAAATGTCCTGTCCCTCCACCAGAGAAGTGAAATTACATAAAAGTTTGGGTTACCCTTCCTGTATCCTTCCTGTCTTTCTTGGGTTTTGCTGAACTACAGCATCTACATTTTAACCAGGCTAGTTATGTCTTTATGATTTCAATGTCTTGGTGATTTCAGTGGTCCACTTTTGAGGCTGCAAACTGCCTCAAGCAAAAGGCTGCCTGAACTTGTAGAGTAATGAGTAAGTAGTTCCTAGGTGCTGTCCTAACAGTTATGAAAAAATAGTAATAATCTATAATAATAGCCTATAGAAAAGACTAAAAACTGCAAGAAACTTCAATTGGACGTGAATACTAGGAGATGAAATCTTAATAATGGAGAGCCTTGAGAGCTGGGGGTGATTCTCATACTCTCTGCATGTTTTACAGGAGTCTGTGAAATGTCCATCTGTCGATTACTGGCAGGTTATTTAGTTTGGAGAGCTGTTGGACACTGAGAGTTTTCCTTGTGCACAGTGGCTTGAAGCTATCAAGTGACTGGGAACATTAAATAAACATATAATGTTTTCTGTTTTATAGAATTCTGACAGGGGTGTAATAACTTCAGTTCCCTATTTATTTGTTTAGAATCACAATGGTGTGAAAGTGCTTTCCTTCAAGCTCAGTGGGGCGAGTGACATCTGGGAAAGCTCACCTCCTGAAACCACAAAATAGAGCATCGTGTCCTTGTCTGGCAAGCTTGAGAATCCATTTGTGTTACTCCTAGCGAGGAGAGTAATTGTTTTGAAAACCTTTGGACCCATGAAACTGGTCTGTAGAAGATTGTTCGCACACCTGAAACAAACACATTTTCCAAAATCACATTGTTTTGGATATCAAAAGTATTATGAAATGCTGTTGCTGACAGCATTGAGAGGGGAAGAAAGGGCAGCACTTTTAATGTTTGGGGGTTTTTGTCCTGATTTATTTAGCTCATATTATTCAGTCAGACCATTTGAGATTCAGGCTTCTCTATCCTCAATTATAACTGAATACCTCTGATATCCAGTAACTGGGAAAATCAGACCCATAAGCAAAATGTACCTCATTGTTTATAGGGGAAAAGCTTTTCTGATAATCAAAGTTAAGGATAATCACACTTAAGGATAAATATTCACTTGTGATGAAATTTGTTCTGGAGAGGATGCTAAGACCATGGTCTTAAGTGGGTCATGGCAAGCGTCATGCTAATTCTTTTCAGAGAGGAGCTGGAAGTAACTGGTATCCTACTGCTTTAGTGTTAGCTTTTCCTGGAGCTGAATTATTATTTATTTGGTCCATTCTGAATATGGAAAAGCTAACTGTGCTTTGTTGATTGTACCATTGAAATTTATTGTTAGAGTTGAAAGGTTCCTAACAAAGCTCATCTTTTTGGAGCAAAATCACTCTACAAAAGTGTTCGCCAGTGCTGTGAGACTAAGGAGAGATTAGTTATGCTCAATGAGGAAATTAAAACAGAAAAAGAAAAAGAAGAAAAGTGATTCAGTTGGTGACTTTTTGCTTCAGCTCCCAATTTTGAATCAAAACAAGTCTATTTTCCTACACCCACTTAGGATACTATTTTAGCTGGCAGCACGCAAGTATGAGTGGAGCTAGACCTCTGAAGTGCTTTCAGGCATAGTACAGGGTATAAATTATTTGGGTTTTCACTTCTTTTATCGCAGTCATTCGTAAGTTATTTTAATCCTGAGAGGAATGGACGGGTGCACCATTTTGTCTAAGTAACATTATTGCTTGCTGTGGACTCCAAGCTTATGCTGTGCTGTCCTTTGGCACACCGAGACTTTTTCAGTCATTCAAGTATATGGATTCTGCAATATTAAAAAATCACAGACTTCTGTTTTATAGGGAAGCAAAGGATATGCTCCTCTGTCCTGGATCAGGATATAAGTCCTGTGTGTTGGACCAAGGGCCCTGTTTCCCTCTTCTTCACAGAGTGGAAATGGACAAATTCTCAGAGCTACAGCTTGTCAGAGGGATGCAGGATGAGGCCCAAAAGAAAACCTGAAATAGAGCAGCGACTCCAGAAGTGCACTTGGGTTAGTGCAAGTGTGTGAGCATGTGTGCAGGGGTGCATCTTTAAAGAACGACTGTCTAAATGCTTACAAAGTATAAACTCCTCCTTTTGCTGTCTGCAGATGATAGCTCTTCAGCATGTTTCTCTAGGAGTGTTTTGCTAACCTCCTTTGCCATTGTGCCAGCAAAAATGTTTGCATTCTATGGTAGCAATGATCTTGCACAGCCCCTGATACAGCTGAGTGTTTCCATGCCGGGAAGAACAGACTTCAGAGTTGCTTCCATTTCTTAGCATGTGCTAGGGAAAATTAGAAATATATGTATATATTGAGCTCTAACCATATTGGTGTTGATAAATATTTTGCAATTATCCGACACTTGTTGCAAGTATACATCACAGTTTATTTCTGATTGCAGTCTGTAGTGAAGCTGCATCCTGAGGATCACATAAAAATGTGAGAACCCTTCATTGACTTTCCCTCTGATAATGTTAATAAAAGAGAAATCAATATAAATGAGCAGTAGAAATACAGAAAAATTACCAGTGCCTGTGGTGAGTCAGTTAATAAGAAAGTAAAAATACATTAAATAATTATAGTGTTTGAAAGGTAAATATGGTATGAGAAAAATGACTCAGTAGAATATTAAACTTGCTCCCCAAGACATTAGAGCACATAACTTACAATGAATTATTTACTTCTTATGACCTTCTGACTTACTTTCTCCCTTAATTGTACTGTCATGTTCAGTTCTCTACTCATTTTAAACCTTTCCAAATGAAATTAAAATGCAGATATCTGAAAGTTTGTGAGTCAAATGAGTGTCCCAGTAACCCTGGTAGAATGTCAAATCTCTGCAGGGGCTTTGGGCAGCAGGATCATTTTGAAGAGTGATTTAATAGGTACTTTTCCCCATTGCATTTTATTAATAGTATTGTTAGAGAAATTCTTCTAAATGAGAAGCTTAAAATAAATATCTTCTATAAATTTAATTCTTCATTAATATTTTTATTTTCTAATTAGTATTTTAAAATATTTTGTTGAGTGCATCTCAATATTTTGAAAGTGCATCTTGAAAGGGTGCAAGGATGCTGGACCTGGCCGTGAGTGAGAGCGTCAGTACTTTAATGTCACATGTTACTATGTAATTGGGAATAGTATTACTCATGACAATTCAGAATCAGAGTTCTGGTAGCTGGGAAGCAAAGTTGAAACTGTAACTGCACTCATTATGTGCTTACTTCCCATTCAGCTATCAGTTTATTGGGAAGAGTTTAAACACATATTGTTAACCTTTTTTCAGTGAGGAGTAGACACACAAATTGTCATATCCTGTTTCTTCTGGGGATACTTCATTTTCACACAGGTTAAAGGCTCAAATTATCTCAATTTATTGCCCATTGTGCCTTTACTTCTTTTCTTGTTTTTTTCTTTCACTAAATGTTACTTTTGACCTTTTAGCTATTTGTCTATTTTTGTAACGTTGACATTTTGTCTTTAAAAAGGTCATTGAAACGTTTCTCATTTTTTCTTCTTGTTCGTCACAAAATAACTTTCACAAAGGATTGTGTCCTAAATACACTTTATTTGACATAATGGAAATGTGTGATTCCCTCATGACCATGAAGCTACTACAAAATTTATTTTACCCTATGTTTTTATAGTCAGTTTAGGCTGTAAGTGTCAAAGTGCCCCTCCCATAATGGGACTGGGGCTCATCTTGAGTTGCAATAACTTGTGAAAACACAAGGAATAGTGCTGGTGGTTCATTCTGGTAGTCGTCCTCACAAATGGAAAATTTGAATTGTTAAACACAAAGTGACATTTTTCTTTTTCTTCAACTGTTTCCAAAGAGGAACAAGGAGAAATATCCTTCTTCAGTCTCTGTGGTTAATCCTCTTTGTTGTTCCAAGTGTCATTTCTGTTCTGTTCCCCTACAGCAACCATCTCTGTGGTGGAACTGTGATCATTCCTGTACTCTTCAGAAAATTCACTGTCTTTTTACTTTTTAGTATGAACATGAAAAGTTTGCAAATTGTTATGCTAGTGGATGACAGAATTCGGAAGTATGTATTGGAAAGTTATGTTTGAGCACCCTGAAAGTGGTTTGTTGGAAGTCAGTTGTTTGTGAATTCATACTGAATTTGTTATTTTCAATCACTGAACGTTTTCCTTGACACTGTGGCACCTATCATGCCCAGCCTTCTCAGGGTACAGAGCAGGAGAAAATGGATTATGCCCTCAACAACAAAAGGCGAGTCATTCGACTGGTTCTGCAGTGGGCCGCTTTATATGGAGATTTACTGCAAGAAGATGAAGCAGCCATGGCCTTTTTGGAGGTATAAAGGAATCATTGTGTCACTGTACTGAAAAGTAACTACCAGGCAAGATAAGCTGAAAGCCTGTTCCCAGTCTGCAGAATTCTGTCACAAACTGAAGTGAGATAGGTCATTTCAAAGTACAAAGTCATAACTCTGTTTTCTCATGTTTGGCTGCAGACAATAAAGGCACCACAACAGTGCTTGAACCACTGCCAGCCTCTGGACCTCTGAAAATCGTGTTGCAGATCCCTTTCAAAGCACTGCATGGGTAGATTGCGTTATAGCAGTAGCTGAATTTGCTTTTTCTAGTATTTTCTTGTAGTTCAGGGGCTCCACAGGTTGAACTGGATGGCTCTTTATGCCCGCCTGAGGTGTGCCAGGAAGGAGCTGGAGAGCTGCCACTCTACAGAACCAAAAGTCCTTTCCATTTGAATGAAAGCTGTACTGCAGCTATTGGAACTTGAGATGTTTGTCTTCAGAAGCCTTATAATCTTTGTGGTAGCTGCCATATCCTTGGATTTCTAAGACAAAATGCACTGCCAGTGTCATGTTAAGTGATCACGCCATGCTTGTGATACATTGTGTTTATGGAACAGAATCCCATATGTTACTGGCTCAATGAAAGTTCTTGTCCCAAAGAGCTTAAAACGGAATCTAAGATTTAGCAGAGGGGAATAGAGGGGGGCTTGAAGAATGGTAGACACCCCACAAGCCCACATGGGAAAGCTTTTCAAGCTTTGGAGATGACATAGTCTTTCATTAGTCCAGAAGTTAAAGAACAATCACTAGTTGCAAGCACATGGATCCTTCTTTGGGATGGTTTTATGGAGATATATCCGGAAGAGGTTTGAGTAGGGTTTAAAAGCGGGTGATACTGCAGTGGATTACAGCAGCTGAGAGTCAGTGACTCAGGAGCAATTGAAGCACTAAAGAATACAACAGCAATGAATAAAAAAACCTATCGTGCTAGATTATTTGTGAATTTTATAGTCTTTATCCTTGACAGTCTGAAAATGCAGGTTTTACACAAGCAGTCGGTGGTTACAGAGTGAGCTAAGGAGCCTCATCAGGCTTCCCTTCTGCATGTATAACTCTTGCTTTAAATCAGCTGGAGATAAACAAGTAGAAGTAATAGAGGGTTGGGCCCAGCATGTGTTCCTCTATGCAGATTATCATTCTTTATAATCATTAAGCTATCAGATGTCATCTCATAATCCTCTCTCCTGAGTACTGCTCATTTACCCCTAGAGTTATTTAAAGACTATTCTGTATCATTTACAGGAATTTTATGTATCTGTATCAGATGATACTAGAATGATTGCAGCACTAAAGGAGCAACTTCCAGAGCTAGAGAAAATTGTAAAGCAAATGTAAGCACAGTTTTTGCTTCTTTCCTCTCCCTGCCCTTTTTCTCAGTAAATTGATGAAGAAAATTTATTGGTTATATCTATTTAAAAGCCATTCTGTGAATGACACTCAGTTATACGAAACTGAAAGTTTGCGTGCAGGCTTATATGAATTAATGTCTATGGGCCTCTATTCCACATCATTCTTGCAAACACCACACCCTCACTGAGAGGTTGACAGAAGCTTATTTCATGCTTACTTGAACTTTGTATAATCTTTTTTCTGCCTTGGTCATAGATTAACTATGGTATCATCTTGTCTTTTCATATATAAATATAATTGTATTGATGTGCTAGTTTGACAAGTAGTCCATGTTCTATAGGTGATTTTGTACACGAAATCTTCCAGGTAATATTTAATTATATATTCAACGCTTTACCTTTTTATAGTTCTGAAGAACCTAAAGCATCACAAAAGAAGGTAAGAAGATTTATTTGTCCATTTTCTAAAGTAAAATCTTAAGCACGGCAGATTCATAAGCATCTTCTCTTTAGTAATCATGGCTATATTAAAAAACCACATTGAGAGATAGCTTTTAACGTTGTCAGATTTTGCATTGCTACTCTTTTTCCTGCCATTGATAAGAGATCTATTGTAGTTCATGTATACCTCATAATGTTTCTTCTTGCATTAATGTGAATCTCAATGATTCATTTTCAGCACAAAGTTCTTCTGCAGCTGTTCAACACAAGTGATGACAGAGCACAGAAACGCCAGCCTATCAGGGGCAGCGATGAAGGTGAGTTCCTTCTCTGCAAAGTTTTCTTGAGCCACTGACATCTGCATAAATTTGTCTGTCTCAAAAAAATGGTCTAAAAATAAATGAAAGTACTTACCTAGAATTTTGAAGCCTGGCCTGAAGCAAACTCTCTTTGCCTTTGCTAGCCCAGTATTCTCCATCATTGATTTGAGGTGCTCCTGGTCTCTTCCCTTAGTGACTTGTGCTATCAAACACTGCTTCCTCAGAGGAAGATGTAAAAACCTTTAAAACAGGGAATGAACAAAACAGGGAAGAACCAATAAGACAGTGTACTGCGGGTAATGGCAGTGCAATAAAGAGTGGGACCCGAAGGTCGTGTTTGAGCCTCTGTCTCCCCTGTGTAGTTTGAGCTAATATGTACAGCTGTTCCTTTGCAAGGTGGGAGTGGAGCAGATAATCATGCCATGGATCATGGATCTAGAATCCAAGAATCTAGGCACACAGCCTAAAAACCAGAATCTGCTGGTTTGCCCTATTGCTGTTGTTTGATTCTCTGAAGAGATTAAGGTAAAATTTACAGCAGCATATCAGAACGTCATTTTCAGATTACTGATAAGGTACTCTTAATGGTTGTTTTGTGGAATTTCATCACCTAAAACAGCTGCTTCTTCAACATGTTTGATATTAAAGGACAGCTCTTGCTAATGAGCAACAGTAAAAACAAGGTGACAAAATGCAAGCTCGTGTAGCTGAGAAAGCTGGTGGCGTAAATCAGACCAACAGAAGAGCCATGTCAAAAGCTGGAACTAACTGCTTATGAACAGCAGACATCCTGCCAGGCATGCAGCTTCTGTTGTCCGTAGCAGTGTTTCTTCTAGGCCTACAAAGAGGGAAACAGTTCCAGCTGCCAGGGAAATACTACTTCTTGTGTCTGTCTGGACAGGCAGTAACGGCTCCTTTCATATGGCTGCACCTTTCTCATTCATAGGACAGGCAGCTCACCGAACACTTGAAAATCCAAAATCCAAAACTCTGAGAAATCAGAGATTTCTATACTAGAAATTGTAGAGCATCTGAGGAATGGGGAGCTAGGTAGAGATTTATTGTTGCTTTGTTTCATTTGTGAGGAGTGGTTATCGAAGTGAAAGTAATTTGTACAGTAAATCTGTGATTTTTACACGTGGAATAAACCTTTCGATGTTTTTTTCTTTAGTTCTGTTTAAGGTGTACTGCATAGACCAAACCTACACCACTATCCGGGTGCCAGTGTCTTCTTCTGTGAAGGAAGTGATCAGTGCAGTAGCAGACAAGCTGGGCTCTGGAGAAGGCCTCATCATAGTAAAGATGAGTTCAGGAGGAGGTACTGTACTTGCATCATCTTAAACACTCTTCAGTTACGGTGAAGCAGAGTTTTTGGAGGGATTGAAAGACTGGTTCAGTCAAGGTTTTGTATCCATGTGCATGTTCAGCTAGTGCACAAGCCCTAATTTAGAGGCAAGTCCTTCCTCTACTGCAGGCACAGACCGCAGCTCACATGGGAGATGGGACAAATGGAGAAGCTTATGTATCAGCATGTTACAGAGCAGACCTACCCCAATTTCCCTTCACTGTTAGACTTGTAAGAGGTTTTTAACAACAGAAATAGAAGGTAAGCATGGATAAATTCATGCTAGACTCAGGAATCAGTAACATCAGAAAACACTGCAGTGCAAACATTCTGGCAGTGGTCACTACCATTTTGGCTGCTCTGTCCATGCAAACCACTACAGTGCAACTTAGTGCCAAACCCACTGACCTAGTGCTTGCATGCAGAGGGTCAGGGATCAGGCCCCCCCTATGGGCTGTGGAAAAGTGAGAGTAACTGGAGGGTGAATTCTGCTGGAGAATTGGTGTCGCTCAAGTGCTATGGTTGAGTATGACTGTGTGGAGACACACAGAGGTAATGAGAGCTGTGTTGGAAGGCATTTTTGCAAACAGTGGTGCCTGCCAAAAATGGCTCACTTCCTGAGAACTGACACCAGGCAGCTTTACGTTTTGCAGTTGAAGCAATTTTTTATTGTCAGATTTGCTGACCACCAATATACGCTGGAAGAGACTGTTTTGTAAGTTACTTCATTGTCTTTTCTTTACCTGTGATGTGATGCTCTTTTAGAAATGGTGTAATGCATTTCATCACCTCCTTAAGCAGTTACTGCCTTCCAGAGCAATTTCTATTAAAAACAGCTCTCCAAATGCTTACAGCTCAGCAATGAATGAATGGACTCCCTAATTAGACTTCATTTTTGCAGGTAGTTTCTAGTGATAGCACCACAGGCTTCTTGACCTGTCTGTACAGTGTGGGACTGGGACTCTAGTTCTGTAGGAGACTGGTTTGGGCTGAGCTTATCACACTTCTTCAGTAAAGAGGATCTTGTTGTCTTCTATTCTGTATCCTGGACATTGGGTTACTGAGCAAAATTTGTTCCCAGGAGGGTGATCTGAGCAGCTGGTGAATCAGTCCTGCTGTAAATTCTCTCTCTCTCTATAATGAATAATAATTTGTTTGATTTTTACAGAAAAGGTTGTGCTCAAGCCTCACGACATTTCGGTGTTCACCACTCTCAGTGTTAATGGCCGGCTGTTTGCTTGCCCGCGGGATCAGTTCGATTCCCTGGTATGTATGTGGGCAGAGCTCGGGAACGTCAGGGCTCCAGTTTGTTTGAACTCCTGGCCCTTTTTGCATTATCCATATTCTAGGAAAAACTAGTAGAAACATTCACAACAAAGGACTTGTCACACTGCAATAGGATGAGTCCTGAAAATAAAGCAAGCTAGTCTTATAATTCCCTAAACTAGACCAGAAATCCGTCCGTCTGATCCACATAACAGAACTTGATCCCTGTACTCTCTCTGTCAAGCATTTAGGAAGAGCTGAGTGATGTCACCAAGACTTGCAGTAATTCCTCATTACAGAATTATCTCCTCAAAGCCATGGAGATATATTTTCCAAGATAGGTGTTACAAATTAAAGCATTCGGGAGATTTGATTCCAGCAGTAAATCCCTTAAAATCTTTTATTTCTTATTCCCACAAAATACTGTGTCAAAATCTGAGATAATTCTAAGTAGAATCAGAGAAAATATTCCTGGTAGAAAGTCTGGTTTTTTCTTAGGTAGAATTGCTCATAAGTACTTACAGTTTATACAGTCATTCTAGCGATCTCCATGGGGTCTGCTTTTATAGAGTTTGATTTGACTGTACTTTTTGTTCCTTTTATTTCATTAAAAACAAATGTCATTGCCAAGTCATGTCAGCATGAACTCTATTACTCCTAGCCTTGTTTCAGCCTCCTGTATGCTTTTAACAAGCCACTTAGTATGTATGCCTGATTTCTTTTATGGATATGGTAAAATCTATGCTTTGCTGCTGCTTTCAATTTAGTAACTGGGGAATGCACATCCAGCATATGTAGTTCCATGCAGAGATACCTCTTGTTCAGCTTATTAAATTCTGATGTTCCCTTAAGGTTAATTAATCCTGCCAAGTAGATACCCTCATGGGGCATGCTACTGTAAAGCAGGGGTGTTGCATCAGTACAACTGTGCTGGGTACTTGTATATGGCTCTGCATTGTCCGTGTACACATAGCTTTGGCAGCAAATTGTCATGGCTTTCTGTGCCTTTTACCTGTGCTATTTACCGTGGATCAAGTACTCAAGATGCTGCAGGGAGCTCTAAGATACAGGGCTGCAATGTACTAGTTTTCATCGACTAGACTGAATTCAGTAAGAATTAGGGAGGTACATTCAGCACCTTAAAAATGGTCCTCAGCACTGCAGAACAAATTACAACCCCTTATCAGCTGCATTTTTTCAAAGAGGTATAAACAAATTGAAAAATGTTACAGCCATAGCTGCCTCCCAGTTTAATCCTTTCACATTCCAGTTTCTGGCTGCTGCCCTTTCACGAACATTTATCCACATTACATTTGGCAATTCCCATGTGAAAATTGTTCTGGGTAGATGAATTTTCAAATATGCTGTGAGTTTGCATCTAAGTGCTTCTTTCCTAGCCTTGGAAAATATGTGTTTGTTATGGTAACAGCTATGTTGTGTTCGTCTCCAAATGGGGGAAAAAAGACGTCCTTCAATCTGTAGGCAATTCTCTTTCCACAGATTTCCACAAGTGAGTACAGCAGCTTTGTGTAGAAAATTCTTTTATTTCGTATGTTGTCATAAACTAAAGAAGTTCTGTGTTTGGGCAAATCCCAATTCAAAGCAATCTGCAGTTTTTAATAAGATGAATGGCTGCCCTGGATTTTTTTAGAGAATACTTTTCTACTAATTTTTTTAATTATACATGAAGCTTTTAAGGTTATAATATTCGTTATTTAGTTTAGTAATTTTTAATTGATTTGTATTATGATGATAATTGAAAGGAAAGTTTTCCCTAGAGTACAAAGCAAGAATTCATACAGAAATAAAGCTCCCACATACTCTGTGTTCCAGAGAAAGTGATTTGATGTATTAATCCAGTCAGACCTATTTCTATTGCTAATATATTGTTCTTATATAAAAGAGGATTCATTTAGTAGGTTCATTTTTTATATTGCAGTATCTAACTATGGTCTGTTAATCTGGCAGACTCCACCGAGTTTGTGCTCGGAAAGGAGCCTGTTGACAATCCCGTGCTCCATCATTACGTGTTTAACAAAGGCGGTGAGGAGTTGGGAAACTTGTGTGTGAACTCTGCCGCCCTCTCCTGGGAACAGAACAAGTGACCCGCGCGTTCGCGGGCAGCTCTGCGGGTGTTTCACCCTCCCGTTTGCAAGGGGGTTGCTTGGCAGTATTTTAGCAATATTTGCAGTCACGAATTGTGCATCACTGTACTGTCAAAGAGAAGGTATGAGGTTTATTTTATAAATGATCAGGAGATCTTGCAATCACTGCCGATTTCTGAAGCGTGCTAGACGTAATAATTCTCATCATTAGAATCAGGAATATGTAAAAGTATTTGGCTTGTCCCTGGTGGCCTAGTTATTTGTGTATGTGAAAGAGGAAACATAAAAGGTTTTTTGCAAGACCTTTGCTCCCAGACAAACACACATGCTTTAGTTAGCACAACGTGTATTATAGACTCAATTTTTAGAACAATGTTAAAAATAACATACTGAGAGCAGTCTGGTTTATTTCCTTACAGTGTCTCTGAAAGGCTTTCAGGATTTTCCTGACTATCCTGTTCATACTGGATGCTGATTTTGCACGGGGCTTCTCATTTCCTAATACCTGTCTGTGGTTAAAAGGAAATTTCAGTTTTACTGCAAATTTCAGTTTTACTGTTAGAAACATGATTAGCAAAGTGGTCACACTGAAAAAAAGTGTTAGAAACATTATGGAAGAAAAGCACCAACCATACGATTTAGCATGTCTAAAATATTTTATAATATTTTTCTGTTTGTAGGCACCATTACCAGAGCAGGAAGGACCATCCACTGGTACAGTAGGAACGTTCGAACTGATGAGTTCCAAGGACTTAGCACATCAGATGACAATTTATGACTGGGAGCTCTTCAACTGTGTGCATGAGGTATGAGGATCTATCTATTCAGCAGGTTAGAATCTGTTAGAAAGTGTTTAATTGTACATTGTAGGTTTATGCATTATTTCCAAAACCTTCTCTAAGCTTGATTTTCAAAAATTCTACAATAAGGCCACCTACAAGTTTTGAAAGTATAAGACAGTCTTAATTTTACAGGAAAAATAGAAACAAAAAGTTAAACTTCTTCTGGACATGTGCTGCTCGTTGAATTACTTTTGTTTGTTTTAAGGTATTAAGCTATTTATATATAATCTGTAGTTATGCTTTTACTATGCCTCAGCTATTGTCTACTGGATTTGTAACCTAATCCTTGTCATCTATGCAGCAATAAATGTAAACTGCAGAGCAAGTTTCAGGCTAGATACTTACCTGGTCATTCTTAGCCTCTTTCCTCTGTCCAAGAAACGCCACCTCAAAAAAAATTTCCAAACTGTTTTCTCTTTCCTAGCTGGAACTGATCTATCACACTTTCGGAAGGCACAATTTTAAAAAGACCACAGCAAATCTGGACTTGTTTTTAAGAAGATTCAACGAAATTCAGTTCTGGGTGGTCACCGAGATTTGTCTTTGCTCTCAACTCAGCAAGCGTGTTCAGCTGTTAAAGAAATACATTAAGATAGCAGCCCAGTAAGTATACAATCATATGGGAGCTGGGAGTGAGGTTCAGTATAGTCAATATGTTTTTATTTTCTGTTTTCAGACAGCCACACAGAGTAGAGGTTAAAACATTCTGTATTTGGTCATTCTGTCCATTTTCTTTTAGAGCTGTATCAAACCTTGTTAATATATATTCTTCTTTCCTGTCCTGCTCTCCATTGCTCCTTGATCTGTGATCTCTTAGGGCCATGTTTACACATCAAATTTGTGAGTAAATAGATTTCAGTTTATTAGGAGAATCCTTCATTTACCCTTCCATACATTAGCAAATATTAGTACGTGAATTAGTAAATATTAACAAAATTGAGCCTAATTTTCCTGAGAACAGAAATATTTCTGGTGCTGCTCAGGAGAACTGTTCTCAGAATTGCCCCTAGTGGGAAAACCAAGAGGGGAGAGGAAAGAGATGTAGCATGGAGATGATGACACTCGTGTTGCTTTCATTCTGTTTGGGATTTGCAGCAAGTTTGCCAATGATAAGAAGTGTAGGGCCCTGCACGTGGGGAGGAGTAACCCCAGGCAGCAGCACAGGTTGGGGGCTGACCTACTACAGAGCAGCTCTGCAGAGAGGGACTGGGGCTGTTGGTAGATGACAAGGTGACCATGAGCCAGAAGTGGACCCGGGGGACGAGGAGGGCCAGTGGGATCCTGGGTGCATCAGGAAGTGTGGCCGGCAGGTCGAGAGGTGTTCCTCCCCCTCTATTCAGCCCTGGCGAGGCCACATCTGGAGTTCTGTGTCCAGTGCTGGGCTCCTCAGTACAAGAGAGACAAGGAGCTACTGGAGAGGGTCCAGTGGAGGCCACAGAGATGATGAAGGGCCTGGAGCATCTCTCATAGGAGGAGAGACTGCAAGAGCTGGGCCTGTTTAGTCTAGAGAAGAGTAGACTGAGAGGAGATCTCATCCATACATTCAAGTATCTCGAAGGGTGGTGCCAAGAGAATAGTTCCAGACTCTTTTAAGTGGTGCCCAGTGACAGAATGAGGAGCAAGGGCCTTAAACTAAAACACAAGTTTCACCTCAACATGAGGAATAACTTTATGTTGAGGGTGGCAGAGCACTGGAACAGGCTGCCAGGGAGTTCATGGAGTCTCCCTGTCCACAGAGACATGCAAAGCCCACCTGGACACATTCCTGTCACCTGGTCCAGGTGTCCCTGCCTTGGCATGGGGGTAGGACTGGATGATCTCCAGAGGTCCCCTCCAACCTTAACAATTCTGTGATTCTGTGATTTTTTTTCTACTACTTTTGTTTTCAGATGCAAAATATGAAATGTCCTCTTTTGTTACTAACTGCTGGGTCTGAGGTTGGATAGCAGGCATTCTTGCTGTCTTCCTTTATTCTTATCCAAATTTAAACTGTTTGGAACCTTCAAGCCAGAGATGTGAGCCTTGACTCCCTAAAGTCAAGAGCAGGCAGTGACTGACTTCAGAGGGAGCAGGGGTATATCCATGCCCTGCATACATACAGATTTTTATCATTGTTACACTCTCCCTCGCTTTCCAGTTCACGGTGTGTTTATTGCATTCATTGCTGTCTGAATAAACAGTTTGCTGAGGTATGTAGTGTTTGTCTGCAGCTCTGGGCATTGTAACTAGAAGCCTTTAGGCAGTTCTACCAACAGAGATGTTACTTGCAGTTAAACCATAGGTTTTAACTTTTTTGCATCATTAAATGGAATTGTGTAAAGGAAGAGATTACTATTGCAGCTGTGATGCTGCCCTCCTCTCGATAATTGCACATAGCTGAAGTCTGTGTTCACACCAAAACTGGGGATCAGTGGGGCTCCTTCCTCCAGGCCACCCTGCTCTGCAAGTCCCAGCTTCCTTCTGGGAGCTACCTCGGGCCCTGCGGTTGGATTACAGTTGGTCGAAGCTGAAGATTTTAAAAATCTAGTGGCGGGCATGCAGGATCGGTTTTATATTTAGACCAGAGGACAGAATTTACCTCTTTAGTTTCTAAAAATACATGCACCGCATATTCCGTTATCTCACTGCACAGCCCAGGAGTGGGAAGCAGCTGCCAGCCTGACGGGCTGTGCCCAGGAGAGGGCAGTGGCACCCACGCAGACGTCGGGGTCTTTCCTAATCGCAGGCATGAAATGGGAAAATGTTGAAATGTGGTCATTAAGATACAGTAGTAATTTCCATAAACACTTGAAATCAAGTATCCTAAAAATTACAGTTAAATATCTCCTTAATAAACTGCCCTGGCCTGCGAGTTTCCCGGAGTCATGGGTTTAATCTTGTGCTATTTACAACAGCCTGACAACCTCCTGTTTACTTCCATGTTTCTGGTATCACTACAATGCTAAAAATAAATAGCTAAAAGCGGTCTGCTCTGCTGAGTCCTCTTTGTCTCCTAAAAGCAGAGAAATCCGAAGCACAAGATTTTCCTCTGTACAAACCAAGAGGGCAGGTTTAATTGCAGCCGCTGGAAAGGCGCTGGGAAGTTTTGCCAGGCTGCTGCCCTCTGTGCAGTGCTGCCATGGCAACAGCTGCTACACATGCACTAAAACAAACACAAAGTGCACTGAAGTTAGAGGGGAGAAAAAGCCCAGACCTTGAAGCAATATCTTTGAGGAAGTTTTGCCTGTGAAGATCCTCGAGACCTAATGAGAACTTTACCCTGCCTAGAAGTACTAGACTCATTAGAAAAGTGTTCAGGGAGAACAGCTCAGTGCTGCACTATTAATCTTAGGCATGACTGGTGGTAACGAGATGCCTCGCACGTACCCATTTTCAAAGGTAACTGCCACTGAGAAGCTTGTTTCAGTTCTGTGGCTTGAGGTGCAGATGCCATTGCAGAAGGCACATCATTTTGTGTCTGCCACCCCATGCACCCTTGATGTGTGCTCCCAGTCTGTGCAGGCAAGCACAAGGCCAAGTGCTGGCTCCAAGTGCTGTGCACATGTGCTTTCAGTTCCAGGAGCCACCGTCTCTTTAGCATCTGCTGGAAGAGGATGTAGAGGTTACCAGGTTCATCTCTTTTCTCCAGCTATTGTAGGAATAAACTTTCAAACAAAGGAGAGAAGTGAACTATATTTCCAACAGTGAGTTCTTCCCATATGAATTGTATTAGAAAGGCCTTCTGGGATGTGCTTGCACATACTCTTATGGTTATCTGCAAACCCAGTTTGTGTATATTTCCTCTTTGCAGATATAGCCACAGGTATTTAGAAGCCTTCTTGTGTATCACTGTACTCAGACACTTTCATTCAGTTTTTGAAAACCATTCTTTCCGTACATGTGCATATGTTATAAGGCCAAGAAGCCTGTGAGAAATTTTGGAAGTGTGTGTTTATAGAGAAAATGCCAAGATGAATATGCTTGTGTAAGTACCAAGAGATTTTAACCATGTACACATTTGTTTTGGAGACCAGAGAGAGAGAGAGAGAGTGTGTGTGAGAGTGTGTGTGTGAGTGTGTGTTCTGATAGAGTCCATTCTGTGAGGCAGAGGGACCTCTGCTCTGAGGTGGTACATTGTGGTGCTTTAGAGGATCCACTTTTTGACATTTTACATGCAGTATATATGCAGTAGAGCCATGCAGCACCGTTTCTACTGCCTTACAGGGGTCCTCTATCTGGAACCCAATTATTTATTGTAGACTGTAGAATTTACAGAATATCTGGTGTAGAACATCATACATCTAGATGGATTTTAACTGAGGCTTTGTCAAATTGTGTTCCTTAACAGGGTGCTTGGCAAAACATTTCCCTTTTAATATGAAGATAGATTCAAATTAAATATTGCAGATACAGTTGCAGCTGCCTACTTTGTTTGAGCACTAGTGCTGTGTGTTACTAATTATTTTACCCTGCCATAATTTATTCCTAATCCTGTCATGTGCTGTGGACAGATATCCCTTTATGGATTTACTTGTGCCTAGGGAAGGGGTTCACTGACAGCCTATCCTGTCTGCTTTTCATCTTTATCTCCCCTCAGATCCACTAATGAGGCACTCCCTGACCTGCACTAGTCAGAATAAGTTGGTGTAGCTTTAGCATTTCAGCTTATCCTTTCTACCCTTGCTCACTGTCGCTAATCTGATGTGGGAGAATTTGCATGAGCAGCTCTGCTGGAAGATTTGAGAGGGCAGCAATCTCCCGACAGACAGACCAGCATATGGGAGAGATCATTTGTTCCCATGCTCAGTGTTCACACAGGGCAGACACAAGTGAGGCCAAGATCTAAAGGACTCACCCACTCAACACATCCAAGTCTGGTGAAATGGAGGTACAGAGAGAATAGAATGGTGTGGATGCTGGAGTATAGGATGGTGTGGCAATTATGGAGTCAGACAGTAGGATGAGATGATTGTACTAACTTTGTCTGAAGCTAAGGATACCCCAGAGGAGCTAAGAGCTTCAATGATGAATAAAAAAATCTGAGAATCATAGATTAAATCTTGTTGAAGTTTTCTTGGTAAATCACAGAATCATAGAATAATTTGGGTTGGAAGGGGCGATAAAGATCATTGAGTTCCAACCCCCTGGCCATGGGCAGGGACACATTCTACTAGACCGGGTTGCATAAAGTTCCATCCAGCCTGGTCTTGAGCCATTCCAGGAATGAGGCATCCACAATTTCTCTGGGCAGCCTGTTCAGTGTCTCACCATACCATAGTAAAGAATTTCTTCCTAATACCTAAACCTACTTTCTTTCAGTTTAAAGCCATTCCCCCTTGTCCTGTCCCTCCATGCCCTTGTCCAAAGTTCCTCTCCAGCTTTCTTGTAGGCCCCTTTAGGTACTGGAAGGTGCTCTAAGGTCCCCCTTGGAGCTTTCTCCAGGCTGAACAATCCCAGGTCTCTCACTCTGTCTGCATGGCAGAGGTGCTCCAGTCCTCTGATCATCTTTGTGGCCCTGCTTTGTACTCACTCCAGCATGTCCATGTCCTTCATATGTCGGTGTCTCAGAGCTGGACACAGCTCTCCAGGTGGGGTCTCACAAGAACAGAGGGAGAGAGTCACCTCCCTTGACCTGCTGGCCACGATGCTTTTGATGCTGCCCAGGATGTGGTTGACTTTTGGGGCTGCAAACACACATTATCGGCTCATGTTGAGATTCTTGTCAACCAACACACCCAAGTCCTTTTCCCTAAGGCTATTCTTAATCCATTCTTCACCCAGCCTGTGTTTGTGCTTGGGATTGCCCCAACTCAGGTGCAGGACCTTGCACTTGGCCTTGTTGAACTTCATGAGGTTCACACAGTCCCACCTCTCAAGCCTGTCAAAGTCCCTCCGGATGGCATCCCTTCTCTCCAGCGTGTCAACTGCACCACACAGCTTGGTGTCATCAGCAAACCTGCTGAGGGTGCACTCAAGCCCACTGGCCATGATACTGACAGAGATGTTAAACCCCAACAATCTCAATACCAACCCCTAAGGAAAGCCACTCACAGCTGAAGGAACAGAAACTGAGGTGCTGAAATTGGATGTTGGCACATCAGTTGAGAAAAATAGGAGATTATTTGCAAAAACCTAGTGAGACACAGATTTGTGAGGCTTTTTTTGATAGG
Source organism: Mohoua ochrocephala (assembly GCA_013398855.1). Lineage (NCBI taxonomy): Eukaryota > Metazoa > Chordata > Aves > Passeriformes > Acanthizidae > Mohoua > Mohoua ochrocephala. Next base: position 266,136 of record VZTA01001568.1, on the reverse strand, counting down.
CTTTGTTCTATCTCTTCCCTTCCTATTGAGTCAGTGAGCCACCTGCTGCAGACCCAGCTGAGCAATTGACTCCTTCCATCAGATCGTATCCACTCCTTCATATGGCATGTCGGATCTTCCACAGTGCTCGATTACATGTTCCAGTTTTTCCTGATTGATAGCAAAATCCTTCTTTGCATTAGAGATGGAGTGTGACCTAGAGCTGCCTTTGCCCAGCACCTCTTTAATGATGCTGGTAACAAATGGCAGTTCTTTTCCTGAAACATACTAGAAGTCCCAGAATCTATAAGTAATAGAAGTCCTATACTGCAGGAGAGGTCACTGGCGTGGGGCATCTCTAGACAGCTGATCTTCTCCCTTTCAAAAGACTCAGTGGCCCTGTAAACTGCCATGAAGATTGCCTGAGGAGAGCTTCAAGCATTCATTAGCTGTTCAGAAGCTGTCAGCAAGTTCTGCAGCAAATGAGGTTGTTTACACTGTTTTGGTATCCCTTGGGACTGAATTGAGCCCAGTTTCAGAACTGTTTTTCTGGGTGAAGAATTGCTTCAAAGACTAGCGGTCCTTGCAGAAGTTGGCACCCAGTGAAGTAGAAGAAGGGAGGTCATGAGGGAAAGAAGCCTCCAGAGTGTGGTGGAGCGCTAACACCTGGGTGAAGAGGTGTCTGCAGGCATGCAGGCCAGCACTGCCCAAGTTCAGTCACTTCTAAGCTAGATGCCTGAGTTCGGCTCTCTTAAGGCTGCCATATGTACTGCTCTGACTGCTACATGCTACTTAAAACTGGCCCTTTGTGTTTCAGCTGTAAAGAATACAAAAATCTGAATTCCTTTTTCGCTATTATTATGGGACTGAGTAATGTTGCTGTGAGCCGTCTCTCATTGACGTGGGAGGTAAGTCTTTGCTAAAATCCAGTTCCAGGAAGCTTGATGGGGACTTGTACTTTTAGTTAGCAATAGCATGAATTGGGCCTTTATTATTGATAAAGCTAGGTCTACTAATTCAGCTCCTGACCATAAGCCTTAGCTGAGGCTGACAATATTCATTAGTAAGGGAGTATAGTACACCCATGGACGTGCTGAATGCTCACAGGAGTTAACAAGAGTGACAACAGCAGCTTCTGTTGCTGAGCTAAACTGCCCAACAGGATGAGCAAGTTAGCCAGCTTACCTCTTGGATCAGCCCATCCTCTGTGTGCCTTTACTTCACTGGTGGTTCAGTGAGATCACTCCATCGATAATTCTCTAAAATTCATCCTCTATTTGTACATACTAGTTTCTGATCTCAACAGGGACTCCGTTGCCCTCTTAAAATGTGGGTTTATCCTAACCAGTTCTCATTTTCTCTCGGACATGCATTTCCATGCTTACTGCCAGTTTGGTCTTCATTCTCAGAGCTTGCACCTTTTTCTGTGGCTTTGCTCTTTTGTGTATGAGTGTATTAAAAGGGTGCAATGTCCAGCACGGTGTAACCAGTGAAAATATACTGGTTATCAAAAGCAGAACAGATTTGAATATGCATGTATTTTGTTCATTAGAAATTCAAAATAATTAGCATGACTGAGGTTTTTGATGCAACTGAGACCAAAATTTGAACACCTTTAAAAATGTGCTCTGAAACAGGAGATCAGACCAACATGTCTGAGAGTACACCAGCCCTGTTTTCAAAAGTACATGTGTCATATACAATCAGTGCTACAGGCAAAGATTTTCAGTTTCTCCAAATAATGACCCTTCATTTGTGGCTGCTGAGAGGAGGTGAGAGAGCTGAGACAGTACAGGACTAGAGAAGAAGGAATTGAATGTATATACTGCATACAGCAATCTGAAATGGGCACCAGGTCTGAGCTGGGGGCGGGGCACAGATCATTTGTACATGTGAGAGATTAACTTGAGATCAAGGAAATGTTATCACACTCTGGTCCTGCAGAGCAGTCAGTTTATCCAGAGAATTTCTGCAATTCGATTTTTAGCCAGATATATACAGAAAATGCTTTAAGGCAAACATACCAAGACCTGATTTTTTCTATATTATCATGCATTTACATTAGTTGCATGCAGAAATTAGATATTTGCAGGTGCAAATGTCCAATTATACCACTTACTTCACAAATACCTAATCTGCATGCATATGCAAACTAGGCACACAGTTGTTGACACACATCATTAAAAATTAGGCCCTTGCTGTGGCACAGTGTAAATAGCTTGCTAGGTACACACTCCAAATGTAAAAACTATTGCAAAAAATCATTTCTGCACTATAAAGTCTCTATTAATTTTTAATGTTATCCACTGCCAATAGGAGTCTGAAAAATTCAGCAAATACAGAGAAATTTCTTATGGAAAATAGAAAGCTGACATATCCTGCGTGTACACAAAAAAATTACAGCGCTGTTTAAAACCAATTTATAACATACCTTATAGTCTTTATAGTGAAGTTATTTCATCTGTATAACATGAGGGGGAAAGAAAGTATTTAGTAAAGCCCATCTCATCTCAATCATTGCATGATCAACTGACCGTGATTTATTTGTGTAGGTATTGTGGACTGAAAAAATATTAATTTGTACCCCAGAAAGTTATAGAGGACCTTTGCTGCTTAGCGTGTCAAGAATTTAAGCAATAGGTGCATCAGCGTGGGCAAAAAAACCTCCTGGAAATGCCCAGGCATGGATATGAATGTTTGCAAGGGCAGTTCATCATAGGTACGAATAATTAAGCTGATCTGCCCCTACGCAAGCTGTGTGTAAATGATATTTTCAGATAGGCTATAATCAGGAATGTCCTGAAAGCATTCACATGAATTTCCACTTACATTCTGAATTCAGTGATTGCTGTGTGAGCCAAACAAAAATCTGAATCTAAACATCCCAAAGGACTAAATTCAAGTAGGGGTTTAAATCAGGATCCAGGTTTCATGGCTGGTCCCGTCTCTATTTTTAATCTGGTTGCTAGGAAACATGTTGTATTTTAGATTAGCACATTGTTAGAAATATCTGGCAAAAAAAAAAAAGAGCACTTTCCTGTCTTAGGGCGTTGTAGAAGGAACTAGCATTTACAGTAAAATTACTGCACTGATCAGATTTAATTAAGGTTTGCTATTTTTGTTTTTATTAACAGAAACTCCCAAGCAAGTTCAAGAAGATCTATGCAGAGTTTGAAAGCTTAATGGTGAATAGCAATAGATCCCTTATTCTATGCACAATCTGAGATAATTCAGTTTCTGATTTGAATTCCTTGATACAGAACATTTTATATGTCCTTGTTTGACTTTAAGAAGTTTATGATCCCATTTTAGAGCTGCTAAAACAAGTATGTATGACTAATAAATTATACTCTTAGGAACCTACTCTGAGAGAACTTATGTACCACTCAAAGTTAATCTGGGAACTCAGAAAAGCTTTATCACATGTTTTCCAATAGTACATATGGGAAATTCTATTTTTCAACCTGGATTTTTCCAGGCAATACATTTTAGTGTTACAGCTGGAAAAAATACGCAAAACTGGCTCTGCAGCTGTAAGGAGGGAGGAAAAATACGTGGTTTCTTTTATGAAGAATGTTTTTGTAATCATCTCTTACCTCGCTATTTGGCATGAAAAAATGTTTGTGTTTAGTGGCTGCGTTCTCATCGTGTAACCAGTCCGGGAGAATGATAAAAGGTGTCCCAATTTGCAGATGCACTTTTAAAGTCACAGGAAAAAAAAATGTCTTTTAAGAAATGCCATGACATCTAAATGAATGCATATAGTGTCTTGATACATATAATAACACATATTAGTAATTATTTGATTTCTCTTTTTTTGTAAGGATCCATCAAGAAACCATAGGGCCTACAGACTGACTGTAGCTAAATTGGACCCTCCAATAATTCCTTTCATGCCGCTGCTTATAAAAGGTAAGCTTGGATGTTACCAGAATTATTAACTTGAAAGCTATTTGTCAAATATTTGAAGGATAAGAGTAGCAGCAAGAAAAAGCAAAAATCAATCTCAGTGTGAAGTATGATCTTTTTCCATTATAAAAAGCACGACACAGAGACAAAAAAACCTGCTTTTGTACATCTGAATATCATACCTCAATTTTATTAGTCTCGGAAATGCTGCAAATTAAAACCTAAATGTTTTACAGCTGCTACGATTTTTGTAAGGGATAGATAAAATATTCTGCTGTTTTGTAAGGCCGTGATTCAGTAATGGGCTTTTATGTGTCTTTTATTTCTCTACAGACATGACATTTACTCATGAGGGAAACAAGACATTCACTGACAATCTAGTAAACTTCGAAAAAATGGTATGTATGACATATTTGAAAGAAAACTTAAAAAGATCTCCCTATTCACCTCTTCAAGAGTGAACTTTGCAACAGTGACTTGCAGGGCTAGAGAAAATGAAAGCAGGACCAAGAGCTGGCAAAAATAGTCTGCGTTGTACACAGAGCCTGGGACCTCTGGGTTTCTGGAAAACCTCACAGAGGTGGAGAATAAACTGCACACTGAGCCATGCACAACCAAAATGTTTCCTAGGAGAGGCAGCATCAGGGACAGGAAGCAGAGCTGTTAGAGACACTTTTTAACAGCCAGTTTGGGACCAGCCTGTGGTTTTAACTGCTGTTCCTTCGCACAGGTCTGAACTGCCTCAGGCTGAGATAGTTCTGCATTGCTCCTTGGAGAATGAAAGAAGCATTGAAAAGAATTTGCACGACATCTTATTTTCTTCTTTCCTTTGACAAATGAAAGGAGATGTCTTTGGCTTGATTGTTTTCATACTGGAAAGGAGAATCAATGATAGAAGGCTAGACTGTGCTCAAACTTGATTTAAGTCCTGCACCTAAGTTGTCATCGTTTCAAATACCATTGTCAAAAACTGCAGGCAGGCAACTTTCCATTGCAGAAATCTGAACTGAAACTCGAGTTTCTCAGCAGTGAGAAGACATTTTCTTGGTTGCTAAGGCCATGTTCCTAATGAATGTGGTTAATGACACCTGTATCTGAGAACCTGTGTTAGCCAAACCCAGCCATGGCATCTGCCTAGCAAAACCAAACCTGAGTTACTGCTCTGGCAGTAAATAGTGGAATCACAGAATCACTAAGGTTGGAAAAGACCTCCGAGATCCCTGGGTCCAACTGTTAGTCCAGCACCACAGTGTTCCCTAGTAAACCATGTCCCCAAGTGCCACATCCACACACTCTTTGAACACTTCCAGGCATGGTGATTCCACCACTTTCCTGGGCAGCCTATTCCAATGCTTGACCACCCTTAAAGTGAAGAAATTTTTTCTCACATCCAATCTAAACCTCCCCTGGCACAACTTGAGGCTGTTTCCTCTCAGCCATTCAGCAGCCATGCTAGAGCATATTTCCTCTGGCACCTATATGTGCTTGTTCTTAGTAGTACAGTAACCAGAACCACTCCATTCCACTGGAGTTACATAACTCCAGTTATTTCCACTGCACTGTGGAGGCGTTTGTCTGACCTTCTGAGCACTGATAAATGCAGAGGGGAAAAAAGGAGGACTTTTAGCTCTTTAAAAAACTTCACAGAAAAGTGATCGTCACTCTGAGTGAATTCTCTTGGATTTTAATCTGTAGCTCCAGGACAGCCTCTGTCCTTGGGTGAAAATACCCCTTTACTAAGATGAGACATTTTGTGAGTAAATGGCAGTGCTAATGCCTGAGTAAGGGCCTGACCTCACTTTGCAATAATGGCATTCTGTAATTGCATATACAGACGGTGTTGCCATCTCCTTCCAAAGGCCTTGAGCCTTCTACCTGCAGAAAAGGACTTTTTTTTCTGGACTGCCTGTTCTAATTAGGTACAGCTATAGATACAGATATAATAGTATAGATAGCAAATACTTTGAGGAACACAAAGGGATCTCAGACTTGGTTGGAACACCTCCAAACCAGAAGGGATGGCAGCTGCATTGCTATAGCCGTGGTTCTGTGGCTGGCTCCAACATCTCCACCTCACCTGGCCTGTTTACACCTCCTGAGCCAGAAGAGCCAGTACATCCCCTGGCCTCAGAGCTCTGTGCCTCAGGCTCTTTGTGCCTGATTTTGTGTAAAAGCCATTAGAGGAGGCAGGAGCTCTCCTGCAAGCACTTCCTATAGACAGAAGTTCAGCGCAGGCTTGTCATTTAAAAATAGTTCTGCACCACTCCATACCACATTTTGGCATTCCCAAAGCCAGGAGTGAATTTTATAGCAGCTTAAACTGATCTATATCTAGGTTGCTGCAGGTCTGCCCTCCTTACCCTAGTCTGCTCATTGTCTTATCTTCAAAAGAATGTTACCCCCAGAACAGGAGTTTACTAGTAGCACCCAAAAGTTTTAAATAATATTTTATACTGCAAGAATGTAGTACCAGTAGTCTGAGTTTTGATCATTTTCTTTAGGAGAGGAATGTGAAGATCAGTTAGTGTATTTTTGATGCTGCATATTTTTTAAGGAATCAATATTGTGTCTCATGTTCCTCAAGTCACCAGAAAGGGAGACATTCTCCTTTTTTAGTATTCTAAGCCTTTCTTTGGCTGGTGCACTACCTAAGAGCTCACTCTGCTTTTTCTCTATGCCTTACTACAAGTATATCTTTTGTATTTTTATTGTTCTTCACTAGCTCTTCCGCATGCTTCTCTGGTGCTTTCACTGCATCTCTCAAGCCATAGCTGTTCCGAGCAACCTCTATTCAAATTCCACCCACATAATTCATTCAAATCCTACTGTGGACCTGGCAGTTTTTAGCTTTTTGCATGTGTCATCAGGTCAAGCAAAGAAGAAAAGCCTACTGTTAAACCTCAGTCGCTGCCGCCTACCTGCGTTAAGCTTAAAACTGTCATATCCACACATAATTGCCAGATATTAAACTGTGAAGACAAGACCACTCAGCCAGATAACTCTCAGATAAATTCCCCTCACTTTTGAATAAGTATAAGCCCAAGGTGTATCTGTGATGTTACTCTGCCATTTTGAGGAGAAAAGCAGAGATCAGATTTCCTCACAGGAATCATGTCTTGCCATTTGTTGTTTCTGTCTGTCTGTTGTGCTGCAGGATGTTCTGTCATAAGCAGATGGAGATTCCTTAGAGTATTAGTGGGAGCCACCCTTACTGATGTTTCTGAAACATCTCGGTTCTTTGGAAAATTGTTTCCTTTTACGTTTGCTGAAGTTTATGAATAAAAATTTCTGGGTAGTTGCCACTGGTGGTGCCACTTGCCACTGGAGGAGGTGGGTCCCTCCGACTCTCATGTAAGCGCAGTGATGAAACTGAGAACAGCCTCTGGCATCGTGTCTGCATTCTCACCACAGTGCTCTGATCCCAACAGCTGATGTGCTGCTGACAACTTTATTCCTGTAACTGGCAGCCAAAAGTAGAAGTTTGATCTAGTGGCATCTCTTCAGCTGAAACGGCTTCCTTTAAATCTTTCCTGTTTTGTGATGTTTCTGTTATTATTTATATTAAATGATGCATCTTAAAACATGCAGGAGCTGTCAGGCAGTGTCTGAGCCAGGAGCTCCCTGAGTGCCAGAAACAGCAAGGCCTGGTTTCCTAAACATTTGTGTTTCATGGCTGCTTGAGCTCTGCTCAGATTTCTCCTCGTGGCTGGGGCATGTGTCGTTTCTTCATGGCTGGGGAATTCTGTGTTAATAGGCTTTTGTCATAACATAGGAACTTGCACTACAGCCTTTTTCCTGAAGGAGACAGGAGGGCACTTACACAATCTTTCTCTTGTCCACAGCCATCTGTTTTCATAGAAAATTGGTAGGAGCTTTCTTATGTTTGGAAACTCTGGGTTCTTTTTTCAAATCGAACAAAATTGTCTAGAGAAGAAGGGAAAAACAGGCAGATGGTGGTAAACCACATTAGCCTAGTCTTTTTTAGCAACTCAAGCTAAAAAGGAAAAAGACCGAGTCAATTTTTTCCTGCTATGCTTTCCTATATATTGATCTTTTCAGTGCTGGAGTGACAGAACTGTGGCATTGGCAGTAGCAGGGAGACATCACTCTGCAGAGCATTGCTGAGCTTTACCTGCTGCTGCCTTTGTGACTGCCTGCTCTTTCTTCCCCTTCCCCATCTCCTGAACCCCCAGAACCCTTATCTGGAGGAGGCTGTGAGGAGCAGGAGGACATGGACACCTAGTCAGGGAAGAGAATGGCAAAGCCACAGCTATGGGTAAAGAGGGAAGTTTGTAAACAGACCCATTTGGTTTGTGCAAGATGTGGGCAAACAGTACTGAACGTGTCAGAAATAGGTATGGTCTTACTCTTTGTATTTGCACTGTATTTGCGCTCTTTACTCTGCCATTTATTGCATGAAGCCTTAAAATCCAGCCTGGAAAATTTTATTTATACTTTTGTCAATAAGTAGACAAAATAACTAAATTACTGGTCTTAGTAGTTTAAATCTTTAGTAAAAGGCTTTGTCTTCAGTAGCAAACAAGACACGGTTTTAGAGAAGTACTGAAGGTGTTTTACTTATCTCACTGCAAGAAGCAGATGGGGAGAGGTTGCAGGCTGTTTCCACCATGGCGTTGCCCAGATGTGCGTTCTAGTTTGGCATACATGCCATGACACCAGACCACCTGCATCTCTTCTCCACTGGTGAGCTGACAGTAGATGTCAGTTGTAAGTGTGCCTTTAGAAAACTTCATCTATGTGATAACTGAAGACGTATTTGTTACAGAGGAACAAAACTTGTAAAGCTTTGTAAATACTGCAGTTTTAGTTTGGCGGGTGGGGAACATTTTGCGAGCTGTAAGTATGTGAAAGATATAAAGATGGCAGTAGGCAGCAGACAGAATTAGTTTGTGATCTAGAATGACCCTCTTCTCAGGGGAAGGCAAGCACCCAAAGCTGCCAGTAGTAATAGTTCCTGTAAACTTTATGATTTAGCAGATACAGGACAACCTACAACCTGCACCACATGGCAATACACATCATTTAAGTGATACTGCTTTTCCAGCTATATATTCAGAAAAAATTTTAAAGCGCTTTCCTAGAATTATGTCGTGGCAGGGAAAGAAGAGAGAGGAACGTGAGGAAAGTACCGAGCAAGACTCTCCCTAGGGACAGGCAGTATTTCATACTCTTGACCACTTACTGATTTCCTTTTTTCAGACCTCAGCTGCATAATTCTGCTCTCTGACTGCCAGTACAGAATTTTGTATTCATAGACAAAGGGAAGATGGAATTATTTGGGAACTTTATCAGCGCCATTTCTCAAATCATCAGAGAGCCTGAACAAAGATTACTTTCTGTGGCACCTTCTCCATATGACACTACCCAGCATTATCTCCGAAATAACACCTGTAGAGGGAGCAGAAGTCAGGAAAAAGCTCTGAAAGTGCTGACCTGCCATGGCAGCACAAGATAGTGCCATGGTGCTGACCACCGATGCGTCTTTTTGTCAACGCTCTTCACCCTTCAGGTGCAAAAAGAGGATTAGAGAATTTGTGCATATTTGTTTTCAGGTTTTGTGGAGATGAACAAAAGGGAATTCATACTCTTATCCATATGCAAAAAAAAAAGGGCAAATGTTCTTTAATTTTTGGAACATAAAGATTATGCAAAAAGTGTGTGACTAAAGCCCTTAGTAGTTTTCAATGGCATGTATGAATATTTATAATATTTAGCGACCTGGGTTTGGAATGGATTAGAAGATAATGTGCTGGCCTGCTGCCACAATTCCAGACTGTAAAACTTGAAAGGGTATTGTTGTGTATACATAGCATGCTGGTAGTAGCCATTACTTGTTATATTATGCAGCTGGTTCTATTTCAGAAAGATCCAAATTTAGGTTTGCATGGCTTTTTGATAGTGGTCTTACTTAGCACTGTGAGTGAACAGAAGTTAATCTTTGTGGGCATTGACTAGAGGTAATCCTCTATTCAAAGAAAAACTGTAAGGAGCAGGCAATTAAACTTCCATCTGAACATTTTTTCTGTACATGTTTCTAGTTTTCTTGCATCAAAAGAAGACAATCCAACTTATCTATGAGATTCAGGAAGGGAAATTCACTTTTGTTTCATATGCTGTTTTTCTGTTCACTTCACACCTTACAAAGAGGAACTGTCAGGAGCGTAGACATTATGAGACAGTAGAGCAGCACTTGGAAAAAAGTAATGTGAAAAGAGCTCTTCAAAGATACAGAATGCTTCAGAATCTCCCCATTGGCTTGTGATGCTGTCTTTGGGCCACAGGTTCTCCCTTTATTCAGCCCTAACACCCACTTCCTCATTTGTTTGTATGTCATCATTGCCAGGATACTTCTGAATGCACAGATTGGATCACACTATCCTTAGGAAAAGGTAAAGGAACCCCTTAAAATGAAGTCTTCCAGCCAACTGAAGGAAGCCAGGCACTTCAGCCTTTAACCAGAAGTCAAACAAGTCCATTTCCACTTCCATTTTCCTTGCCTAGAAGAGCCCACGTAATGGCAAATTTGGAAATAGGAAAATCTTTTTTAAAAACCTTCGCTACACACACTTAATTTGTCTTTCAGTACAGTACCGCATTACCGTATTTATTCTGAATATTCTGCTTTTTTTGAGAACAAAATCCCCACAAGAGAAAAAAGAGTAAAATTATTCCAAAGAACACTTTTTTTTGATAAATCTAAGTTTTCACATATGAAGCTTAATAATAATAGCGCTAAAGATTATTATGAAATGAGGCTTCAAAACCTAAACACTTACAGGTATGAAAAATTAGGGTGTTTATTAACAATCCATCTAGAAAGCACATCAAGCAAAACTAGCTATCTTCCTAAAATGAAGTGTCCTTAGCAAAGCTTCTCTTGAAGCTAGACAGTCTTGAAACTTCGTCATGTTGGCCGGTTCAGTTCAACTTTATGATCTCTCCTTGAAACAGTCATTGTAGATGAGTATTTTTTGAACTGGTATAAATCAAAATAGCCAAATATGAAGCCATAGATGTGTGAAACAGTCGTGTTTATATGCTTGTGTTGTTTTGATTTACATTTGATTGGGTTAGACTGAAAAACCGACACTGTAACATGCAGTGTGTTCTGTCTCAGTCCAGTTGTCTTGAGTATTTAAGAGGTTCCATTGAAGTCACTGGAGTTTATTCACATGCTTAATGCTAAGCACCCGTGAGAATGTTTGCAAGGTAAGTGCCTTAGAAAATCTTCATAGTAATAATGAAGATTGAAGAGGTATGAAAATTACCATAAGATAAAATTTACTCTTACTTGAATTATACGTGTAGATACATGAGACTTTGGGAACAACATAAGCAGATCCATATCCAGATTCCCAAGCTCTTTTGGGAAAGTGTGCTTTAGAATTAACATATTTTAGATCCGTTCCAGAATAGCTGTGTTTCATTTGATAATACAAGGTGTAATCCACAAACATTTAGTACATGATATATCAATAGTGTTTCTTAGGCCAGCCACCAATCCATTTTCGTATGCTTGACAGTACATTAAAATGTCTGAGATTATGCAGGGTGTGTGTAAGGAATGTTTTACATTGGTGCTTCCAACTTCTGGAATGACAGATTTCACAAACATATTTCATTTGTAACATTTTCATTTAAGATTATGATTGTGTTTGAATTTAGAGGAGCATATGCCCTAGGCTTTACTGTTCACTAGTAAGAGGTGTATCATTCCATTTTGTGAGAGTTTATGACTAAGTGGCTTGTTAATCTCACGCAAAATTTCCATAACATAGGAAGCAGCCTGGTGAGAGTGTGCTCTGTTAGAAGGTGTAGCTGTGTTGGAACACAGACATTCTGATAGGGAATAACATTTCCCTCCTCTACTTTTTCTTAACCTAAGCAAAAGAAACTGAAACAAATGTTATGCTTATAACAGTGATTGAATCAAACTATCTAGCTAACTGCTGAAGTTTCAGTTTATTTGACATTATGTAGAACAACTGATTCTACCCCCATATTGGTGGGTGTATTACGTGTGTGGTGCTAATCACAAATCACAGAAGCCAGTTAAAATTCTACAGTCCAGAACTAAATCTTAAATGTTTTGCTTTATGACTTACGTTGATTTCTGTTCTTGAAAACTATTGTAAAATAACATCTGATTTATCAGAGCAAAGTGTATTGATTTAAACTGAATTGAGTGAAATGATGTCTTTTTCACTGAAGAGGAAGTACAGCCAAGAAGGACAAAGTGACTTCTGGGTTTTTTTGGTGAATTGTCAGTAGAAGGGTCCACCAAAAGTGAATCCACTTTTCACGTTGAGTTAGATCCACTTGTGCAAGGTAACACTGTCTAACAGGTCTGTTTATGAAACTTGGCTGCAGGGCCACAGTACTGACAGTGGCCTTCTCACCCGCGAACTGAGCATTCTGCCAGCGGAGTCAGTGAACACACACCCTCACAGGCTCATTTTGTCATTTTCCAGGAGGACTGCAATTTAAACTCGAGTTTATAGAAAAGGTGAAAGCTCTTTAATTGCTGAATATATTCTAGAAATGGTCTTGCTGTTAGGAGCTGATGGTCTTTAAATTAACGTGTACGTACTCCATGGTATTCCTTTTACTTTTTAATATGGTAAGATGTTATCAAAGAAATGCACATTGAAGGGGCTGATTTTCATTCTTAGTTAGGGCCTTTTACAGCATTCAAGCAAGGGAAAGAGTTCTCTGAGCGCATGTAAATTATACTCATGCTTATTTAAAGCCTGTGTAAATGCAAATCACACCCTACATATGAAAGTATCAGCATTAAAATTATATTTTCATTCATATGACTGCTTTTATTGGCATATCTTCACACTCAGGCACAGTTAGGTGGTTCGTTTAAATGATGATGAAATACAGTGCTTGTTCTCTGATTGCATCCCATCTTTTCCTTCCAGCGCATGATTGCCAACACTGTCAGGACAGTGAAATTCTGCCGAAGCCAATCTTTCAGTAAGTGTATTACAACATCTGTACAGTCAGCATTATCATCAGTAGCTACAGTAATTACAGCTAATTCTGTGTGTACCAGAACTGAAAAGCCGCTTTCCAGTGATCCTTCCGTGTTTGGATCCTGTGATGTTTCACTGGGCGAAATGTCCTTCAGGAAGCTCTAATAAACCCCATCTCCTCTATCTCTTTTCCATGCACGTGAAAGAGCTAAATATCTGTGAGGTCTCCACCCATCTGTCAAATTGGAGCCAGCTGAAATTAGCCATTGGGTTCAGAAGTGGTTGAAATAAGTCTAGCAGGCAGCAGCACAGATACTTGCTTGGATAAATGCTCCTTTCATATGAAACCAGTCTGGAGACATGACCTTTGTAAATGACAGAACTGCGTAAGGCGGTGAATTTAAAACCTGTTTGCCAGTGTAATTACCAGAACTTGCTTGAGGCCATGTAAGATGACAGAGCTGTATGGTCAAACAGGCTTCTCTGTGGGTCTCATCCCATCCAGGTGCACTGTCAGTCTCAGTCACATGGGCATTTCCTCAGCGCTTCATCCATTTTGGCTCACAGCACCCTTCCTCTTTCTCGAACAACAGAATAAAAAATATAAAATTGTGTTTTTATAAAAACAGCTTCTTTCCATATGGGTCAAAGCTTAACTGCAGAAGATCTGTAGAAATTTCTGTAGAACTGTAGAAATTAAGAGAGTTGTTTTTTTTTTTTCTCCCACAATCCAGGTTTTTCTGGCTTTGTGTCTTTAATTTTGATGCATTAAGCACGAGTGAGACCTTAACCTATTTAGGAATGGAAGCAGAATTTCATTATAAATGATACAACAAAATGTCCGTATATGGATCTGTTGGATCTAAATTCCATGCTTTGGGGGGTGTGTGTGTGCACGTGTAATGTATTGTAGATGCTTCAGTATAATTTTTTAGTTGAATTTAAGTTACCTAACACACATTACATTACACTGTAAGCTGTTCCCTGGGAGGCTGAAGATAGTCAGAATTTAACTCAGTAGTATTCCGTAGCCGTTGCTGGAGTAGGTATAATGTGGTTATGTTAAGTAATGTAAACAGGTAGTAAATTCTGAGGCTTGAGTGGGGCATCCGCTAAGCACTACCTTGTTACAAATATTTAATACTGAGCTAGAAATGAGAACATTTCATGAAAGGAGGCTTAATTATATAATTTTGAATCTGTGGAAGTTGCTGGTTCAAAAGCAAATGAGCAGCTTTAAATCATACTTGTTAGCTGTATAATTTATAGCTAATGACTGGTAAGGTGATGTGTAAAACTGTAACCAAGGGCCATCAATTTTAGTAAATGTAGCCAAGGATGTCCAAGAGAAAAGTTAATTTGTGGGGGTAGTAACCAGAAAGACTGTCAGATATGGAGGAAAGGTTTCAAAGAGAGCAATTTCTAAATATTTCCTTTTTAACTCACCGGGATCTAGTCTTTCCTATGACAGCTTGTAAGGAGTTGTGCATTTTGTTCAGGCATTTGTCCATTTACGTGTATCAATCCTACATCATTTCTCTTTCACCAGATCCTGATGCAGCCCTAACTAATAAAAACCATCAGGATGTTCGGAGCTATGTGCGGCAATTAAATGTGATTGACAACCAGAGAACTTTATCACAGATGTCTCACCGACTGGAGCCGCGCCGAGCATAAACATTTGAAGCAATGATGAGAAATGATCTTTTATCCTCTCAAGGTCACTTGTTAAGAACTTCACTTTCTCTGCTACTGCACTGCCACTATAAAAATAAGCAAAAACATATTCTAAGGTCTTGGGCAACGCACAATGTACCAGCCTGCTGGAGAACTTTGGCTGAGGAAGAATTTATGCACTGTAGGTGTAGGGGTGGCCATGTTGTGAACTGTTAATTCATCTTAAAGTGTAGTAGTAAGTGATATCTCATATGGATTAAAAAAAGGCAAAAGATAAAATAGAATAGTTAGTGGGAAATGCACAAAAAGCTTATAACAGTTCTAAGGTAGGTAGTGGGTTCTTCTCCCTAATTAAGAATCTGTATTTTATGATTTACTCTTCAGGTCAGGACCAAAACTGATCATCAGTTTAGCTTGCTCAGCTACTGTTGACCTCAATAGAAGATGTATGTGAGCATCTGATTAAATAGTGTAAGTTCAAGAGTGATCCAAGGTATAGTTCCATTCAGAGGAGACTTGCAAATATTTCCATTTTAAATACAATAGATACTAAGAAAAATTCCTAATCTTAATCATACTGCCCACTACTACAAGCAGTGTGGCCATTTCAGAAAACTGACAGGACTGAAAATATTTTGAATGATAAATAGATTAATCAGTGTTTACATTTTACTTCTTTTTTTTTTAAATTACCAATCAGGTTTTTACAATATTCTGTTAAAAAGTAAGGTTGTCAAAATCAATAGCATTAAAGGTAGCAAAGGACTGGTTCAAAAAGAGCACAATATGCACAAATGGATTTCAAGAGAATATTTTCCTGGACATTAAAACCTTAAACTTCAGCTATAATTAATCGTGGCTGGTTAACACATTTTCTGGTCTTACACATTTACAAATATCTTAATTTTCAGCCAATTGTTTGCACTTTCAATAGACTGTAAATAAATGTCAATTCATTATGTTCTAGAATATTTATTTATGTAATAGTTATTGTGCCAAAATAATTCTGTTTTATTTATTTTGTTTAGCATGTTATGAGAGTGCAGCTTTTGTCTTCACACTCTGTGTGCATTTACATGTAGGGGTTGTGTGATCTATCTTTTCTGTAAATAACATGCAGTACCTTATTAAATGTAATTGCTGGAAAGGTTTAGTCACTGGCCTTATTTGCACTTTCAGCTTCATTCCTGCATAAATACCAATGCTGCTAATTGGCTGATATATCAAACTTGGCTGGCCATTTGCTGGGCCTCAAACCCGCAGGTGGCCTTCATGCACTGCGAGATGGACGACGAGTTTAAAGCCAGTCAGATCCATCCCTGCCACAGAGGGTGACAGTCTGGCAGTGAGGCAACACCGTGGTCTTGTTAGCTGGTTTGTTTCTAAGGAGAAAACACTTCAATTGGAAGGGTTTAAATAAAGAAGGGATCTATTCTTAAATTTAGCTGTCTGACTAATTTGTCCTGCTCAGTCACTAATGTGAGCACTACAAGTTATCTTATCTTGGGCAGGATTTTACTTCAGGTTGGCAAACTCGAGACCTTGGCTGACTCGAGGCACTTGAGAGACCTCTGGGTTCAGTCACCCCAGGGAGGTCTCTCAGGGCCTGCAGCCATGAGGGGAGAGGTGGTCTGGCAGTGCCCTTTCCCCTCCCGAATCCTCCTGGGGATGGCTGAACTACTGCTGGGCAAGCCCACGTGGCAGCCAAGTGCATGCCAAGGGAATGACGCTGTTCAAATGGCAGAAGTCTTTCCTATTGCATTCACACTCGCTCTGTGCTGTGAAGCTGGATGTCATAGAACTGATTAAGCCTGAAATTAGAATTTGCAACTATTATCTCATAATTAAGCTTCAGAGATGACCTCATTGATGTAGTCTACATTTTGCTTTGGATGCAGAGTATATTTTTTTTTGGCATTGAGCAGGAGTGTGTGGAGTTAGTATACACATACAGATTTTTTTTTTATCTATAAAAATAATTACATTCTTTTAGTCAAAACATAAATTCTGCAAAAGCTGAGAGTCACCCGGGAAATGCTGACACATAGAACCACAATCTGCTTGGTACCTGCATTCTGCAAAGGAAAGAATTACACAGTTAAGAAATATTCTGCAGCATGATGAAATAATTTATTTTAACTTTGCTGTCTGACTAGAAGTTCAAGATGATTCAGAGGAAAACCAGCTAATAACATAGAGACAAATTTGTGTCTTATTATTTCAAGTGAGAAATATTTATTTCCATTTGTACTGTTCATATGGCTTTTTCAGATAGAGAATCTTCCCAGAAGCAAAGTATGCAGTAAAATAAACTACAGGGACACAATTAATTCAAAAGGCATTTTTATCTTTGCAATCAATTGGTAACATTTCTGAGTCCATGATTTTATTTGTTCCAGGTTTGTTCCTATTGTTTGGACTTGCATTTATTTCTGTGTTAGCTGGTTTATAAAGCTGCCAAGTTTTGGCTTGGCTCTGTGTGTGGACCGATTCTTCATCTGTTTAGTATGTTTTTATCCCCTTGGTTTATTCTTTTTTTCTTTAGAACCTCTAACTGTTTTACTTATTTGTTGCCAGCAGTCTCTATCGTGTAGTTACATCCCAGTGATACAAAGAGAGGTTTTATGGCACCTCCATATCAACAAATGAATGCAGTTTACCTACTCAATGAAACTGGTATCTGACATTTTTTAATTTTCCAATAAAGGGTGCTGTATAAATAACAAGTGTTGCTATCTCTGTATTTAACTCATTCAAGTGGCTCAGATAGTTGCTATGGTGTTGATCACTGTCTACATACCTAGAGATTAGATGAATAAAACTGCCTTCTGGCTCTAGGATCTGTCCTGGGCTTCCCTTGCTCCCTGTGTTGACTTTACAACAGGAAGGCAGCTGTCAATATATTGCTGTTGCTGTAGGAAGTCTGAGCGACTGTTGCAACAGAGTGGAGAATGAATAGGAACTCAAGAAACACTGAAATGTCAAAACATCCATCTTGACTTCACCCTGTGCTCAGTGCTGCGAGTCACAACTTGTTCCTGCTTCCCTGAAGACACCCCCTGACTGCTGACTCTGGGGCCAGCCTGCAGGCCTGGCTTCGGGGAGCTGGGCAGTCCCCAGCACCGCTCTGCTCATGGCCCGTCCTGCTTTAGTTGCAGCACTTGGCCTGGCTCTGGCCCATGCCAAGTACCCCTGCAGGACAGTGTCCAGCCATTACTTGTGGGTGACCGTGCAGCGGGGCCATTTCCAGAGGAAACTACAGAGCTGCCTGTCCTGTCTCTGTCCCGCCCCTGCAGTCCTGCAGTGGGACCCAAGGTGCTCCGTACCTCCCTCACACCCACTTGCATGAACAGCATAAGCACTGCAGCACAGGCCCCTCCTCACTGCAACACTGCAGGCTGAACAAATAGAAACCTGTTCGAAATGATGATTATGCCTGAGGGTCACAGCCATACAGTGCTGATACGGCTGGTCCGTGCTGCTTGGCCTCAGGGCCCAGAGCTCCTGATCCTGTTTTATTTACTGGCAGAGTCACAACTGTAGTACGAGTTTTCAGATGACAGATGACCAGGAGGCAGTGTCCATAATAAATATCCACTGCAGGGGACCACTGAGCCGGCATGGTGACACCTTGAGCATTTTGGAAATTGTTCTGCATTACAGGGTCCCACCGTTGACCTTTTTTTGCTCGGGCAGCAGTAGAGAGCACAAACACCTCTGTTTAGGGCTGCAGAGCCTAAAGGGTCGCAGAGTACAGCTCTCCCCACCCTGGCACATTTTCACTATTGTTGATTTGTTCGGATTTGTTCTTTTTCTCAGTGACCAGGCCCAGTGCTGACAAAGGCAGGGAACAAAGGTTAAATCCAGGGAGGCTTGAATCCTGCACACCAGGAGGCTACAACTGTTTGGTAAAGGCAGGATCCAAAATGTTTTCCATGGACATCTTGTTCAAACCCAGCGGCCACAAAGATATGATCGTGCCAGATAAAAGATTTCAAATGTATTTGCAGGACTCTGCAGATGGAGGGTTTGGGTTCTTTCTTCCTAGGTAAAACACTGTGAGGGCACACAGTCTCTTCAGACCAGGTACAAAGAGAGACAGAAACAAAAAAAATCCTTCTTTTCAAAGACACTGGCAAAACAACCTTTTAAGTACAAGAAGTTTAAATATAATTTAGAAATCTTACAAAATAAGTCAGAGAGAAATCAAAAGATTTAACCTTCAGGGGTATGAAAAGAGATAATGAATTTTGCTTGAGGAAAAAAATTTAACAAAATTATAAATCTAAATTGTTAACACAGCTTCTTAGTAAGGTCAACTGCACAATATAGAGCACCTTAACCTCTTCCAGCAATTTTTAAACACCACGCAGCTTAAATAGACTACTTCTGAATTCAGCAGTATTTCTTCTGGGAGCTCGGAATGCAAATCAAGAGGTAATAGTAGAAGGAAATTAAAAGATGTGCTATTCTCATTTCATTTTTTGTACTGATAATAAGGAAAGCAGCATAGAGTGATATGGCAAAGTGAACCTCTGACTTGAATAGCTTTTCTTTCACTGTTAATCTGAAATGCATTACACTCTGCCTTTTCAAATAATCATAATGTTCTTTACTGTAGCCTGCATTAAAGTTTAGCAGGCATAAGCAGCAGCTGTCACCAGAGGTCAAGGTATTAGCAATCAAAGAAAATAATGACCAGATTAAAAAGTTATCATTAAAATTGTGAAACTAGAAACTTCTTTAGGAGCTTATCTTTGGAGCCCTGCCTCCAGGGCTGTAGCTGTGCCCATGGAACCCCTGGCACCCTCAGATGTCTCCCTGTGGCACTGCAGCGGGGCTGGGCAGCCCTGGGCCGGGGTGATGACACGTGTGGCCTCAGTGGCTGGAGGGGACCCTCACCTTTCTGCCTCCCTTGGAAAGGTGCAGCACTGCCCCAAACCAATTCCCACCAGACAGGGAGCTCTCTGACGTCGCCGGTGGCTAAAACCTGACCACAAGCTTCTCACTGTGGTCAGCGTGTCAGAGGAGCACGCAGGGTGCGTCGCCGCGCTCTTTTACCTCGTGCTGTCCAACAGCATGGACAGACTGGCTCCAACCCCATCTGCCCTGTGCACTGCTTTAGCAATTACAGCCCTCAGACATCTTCTAACTAAGGCAGCAACTTGCAAATCCACAAAGGAGCGCAATCCAACCGCGGTCTTGGCAGTTTACGACTCGAGTGATGGGGGGACTGCTGTGGAAGGGGAGATTCTTAAAAGGGAAGAGAGAGCGTGTACAGCTACAGAATCTATCACTTACGTCTAACTGCTGAAGGGTATTTCACAAAGGGTTGCTTTTTAATAGGCCTGGCACTCAAAGGTAATTTCTGAATTCAAAATAAACTCAGAAACTGACATGATAATGCATAAAGAACGAATAATTACTGACGCAAATTGGAATATTTTTCTTGGAAACTCCATGTAATAAAAACGTGACACATGGGGGTACTGGTAAGAGCTTGACCTTTATTTCCTGGCCCTAATCCATTTGGGTCAGAGTGACAAAAAGCGAACCCTTTCTCACATGGTAGGGGTCAGCTAGTCGTGTTTAATTTTTTTCCTCTTTTTGCTTTCAAATGCAAATAAAGCACATTACCAATGAAAATAATGATTGTAAATGAATACCTCAATTAAAGGAAATTTACATAAAGATACGTAGGATAGAGGTGACAGTAGATATTCCAACATCCTAACAGACAATAATCCATTTCTTAATCAACTTCTGTCAATAATCATAAGCTTTCTGCTCTCCATGGTTTCCTCATTATAACACCACCTCTTGTGTTTTTAAATAGTTCTTTCTTCAGATGCTGTCCGAGCCAGCAAGTGAACCTGCTATCTGTATTTGCCGACTCTTTGTGTTTTTTCACAGGTGTACATTATTTCTGCACAGGAGTACTGTCGGCAGCATTGTGGATGTTCTCAGATAACAGAGAGACAGTTTTGCCTTGGGTTTTCTTTAGATGTCCTCATTCTCTGTAGGACTGACCCTTGAGGGCTGCAGTACTGGCAGGTTGCTGTCTAGTGTCTGTTTGAAATCCAACATTTCCTTCCATTTGTAATTCCTGCCCTAGTGTTTCTCCTGTTCCTCTTGTCTGGCATGTAACTCCTTTGTGGTGCTCCTGATCAGTTAGCACTGTTGCCAGAAACTAGTAAGAGGTTTGCAGGGATTTTTGTTTCCTTCCTGTCATAACTAGACACTGTTAATAGTGTGCCTGTGTTTTGGGGGAGCCGAACACCTCTTTTTGGAATCACAGGAAAAGAGAGTGAGGTGATATGGCTAAACAGATTTATCTAGAGTAACGGCTTTTCTGAGGCAGTCTAACATTATGGACAGTTTCCAGTCTTATTTAATCTCTAAATACAAAGAGAAAAAAGATGTGATCAACGGACAGATTTGTTTCTAATTAATGTACACTGGATTAAACAAGTAGCAAAAAATGTAAGCTACTCATAATACAGTACATCATTAAAAGGAGTTAATATTTTCTTTGTAATTCAAACCAATTCCCTGCCAATGGCGGCCAAAATTTTCATGATTCCAGTACCTGCATTTACTATAGAAGAAAGGTAAACGTACTAAATAGTTTGGTAATAATTGGTTTTAGTAAAGAAAATATAATGTTATGCTTTAAATCATTTGTTGAAAGTTCTGTGTTGTTGTATTCCCTTGGTGGTCCTCGGAGGTGGTGGAATTGTGCTTGCCTCTCCCCAAACTCTCTGTGACCGAGCAATCTATTGGAAAAAAATTTAGAGAGAAATGAAGGGACTGTTGATTCAGTGGAGCTCGGAGTAATGTGGATTAGAAAACACAAATGGGCACAGCTACAATAAATTCAGTACAGCTCTAAAACAAAGAAAACAGGGTTAAGCTGTATTACATTTTAGAGAAAAAATCTGCCAAAATTAAAACAACAAATTAAGTCCATTGGACCACAAAATTTAATATAAGAAGGAGTATGAGCTATATATATACAATTAAAAGTATGTAATGAAATGGTAGCTGAACAGAGTACTAGTGAGTGGATTACAGCTGAGTATAATGATCAGCTAAAAATTGTGGTGCCAGAAAAAGATAAGAAAACCATTCTTGTAAAACGATCAAGAATTGGATTTCTTGTTAATATTTTGCCATCTCATGGCTATCTCATTGCTAATTATATTGACATTTTTGTAGAAGTTATATGTGCTTTTACAATGCACACATGCCTGATCAAAAGACAGTGTACAAGCTGTAACCTGCCAGTTCTGAAAACCATTGTGCACAAAGCAGGTATTTGATCCACACCCATTGCACAGAAGCATATTCTGCTACATGTCTGTATTTAATCATTCTGGTCTATATTAAATAATTTTATACTTAATAACTTTATAATTAATTAATATTTAATAGTATATTTATAATTTCATGTTAAATGTAACATATAGGCACTTTCACAAAATCCTTATTTAAAATTTAAAAATAAAAAAAAGAAAACAAGAAAAGAACAACAAAGATGGGTCTCATAGATGGACGATGGTCGGTAAAAGCTCTTCTTTCATTCCCCGTGAAAGTCAAGAAGCCATTTCCCACAGGACACCAAAGACCGGGCTGCTGCAGCAAACAGGAATCACAGTCTCAGCTGTGCGAGCATGGGAACTGCGTGTAGCATCAGGCTGGTGGTTTTGGGTGCACGCTCACCACCTCATGTACAGCCGGAATGGCAAGATTGCCTCTGAGCCAATTCCAAAGACAATTCCTTAGATTTTCCACTTGCCGTCACCCAGAAAGAGAAAAGGCAGCGTATTTTGGCTAGCAGTACCACACAAGTTGTCTTTTAGTCACGAAGCCAATCCTGCTAGCTATGCTTTGGGGTGTAACTGCAGAGGTGTGTGATCGCAGCATGTGTGGACATACCTGCACGTAGTTCAGTCTGGAAAGCAAGCAAAAATAATGTGGAGAGGGCTTTCAGGTGAGCCATTTGTCCACCTCTTCCAGATCACAAACCTGATGGAACAAATGGCAAAAACCTAATGCCACCATGGTGTTAAAGCTAACATTGCTCAAACTAGCTAGAGTAACACTAGCATACACTAGTGCTACATCTTCTACAGCAATGTGTACAGCCTTCCCAGTATATCCCAGGCATGACTTCCACCATGTTTTCTGGCCAATTTTTTAAGCTAGAAATGGAAGCAGGCCATAGCAACCAGAGAAGCAGCCATGCTTCAAAGAAACCTCCATATTAAGCCTGAGATGAACTCTGGGCCAGTCTAGAAGGAGAATTGAAAAATACGGAGCAGGTGTCCACCTCCAAATTATCTGTGTCTAGAGTTTCACATACAGTTTAAGCTGGCATAAACCACCACTACTGCTAAAAAAGCATTTCCAGGCTCCATCCCCTCTCAGTTGCTTTTATCAGCCCTTGCTCCTTCTTGCTTCCGTGCTGGCACGAGTCTTTGTGCAATTGCCTGATGACCTGCATTCTGCTCTGAGTAAAAATGGATTTGTTTTCTCTGCAGCAGCTTCTCCTGCACGGCCCAGTTTCCTGTGCAGCCGTGCAAACGCCGTGCTGGCACAAGGTGCGGTGGGCAGTGCAGCAGCAGGAACAGGGCTCAGCAGGCAGGGCAGGGCTGTGCCTTATGCTTTTGGCAGGCAGGATGATTTAAACCGCCTGGACATATGCATGACACAGTATTTTCCATGTTGAAACGTGGTGAGGCGTCATTACACAACCTGTGATGAGATGTAAAGAGACAATTCATAGGAATCCTTTCAACTCTAAAATCGAGTTAAAAGTTGCTAGAGCTGCCTTTATCCTTTGCCAATTGTTGTGGCTTTACAATAACTTTCGTTAGCTTTTAAATAGTTTCTTTTTCTGCCTCTCCCATATCAATTGAAGAAGCCTGAGATTAGGATTGAGCTCTCCAGATGTAACTTTTGAGTTTCTCTGTTTGAGTTTGCTACCTCAGAAAGCAGGGAAAACATACCACCAGGTGTTGGCCCACTGTTCTGTATGGTAGTGTGACCACCTAAGAAACTGCCATTACGCTGGTTTCTGATCTTTTCTAGCTATTTTTAATTTAATTTTCATGACAACGGAAAAACAACTTGAAAATATCCAGTCTCACTAACCAGAGGGCAGAAAGAGTACAAGCCCCAAAACGCACACTTAAAACCTTGTTGTAATAGTTTCAGCTTCACAACAGTGTAGCACAGGGGTTGGACAGCCCTTGTGCAGACTTCTTTGCTTTCTCTCACTTGTCCTCCAGTAGAGCAGGTGCAATTACGCGATTTAAACAAGTGGCACATTAACACACTGCCTGGTGCGGACTCTGCACTCCTACTCTTGAAGTAGGAAATATTAACCACCCCCTCATTTCTCATGTGCTACTGGAATAGTTTATTTAGGTCCTGCAACCAGGGCCTAAAGTCACATATGGTAAATCCCAGCTCTGCAGATCAACAGCCATGGAAAAAATGCCCAGACAAAGCACACTAGGCAAGAGACCTCTGAATGCATGTGCTAAAGGAAAATGCCTACGAAACAGGTGATATAACATTCAAATGGATTTTAAAATCATTTGACTAATTGGCAATTGCCTCTGACAGGAAGGATAAACACTTTAGTTACAGCATTTAAGAGACTAAGTATGTGGCACCTCTCCTCCTCCAGAGCACAGAGCACAGTTTCATGTGACTCGTGTTTGATATTTGTGTGTTCCTTTAAAATGTGGCACTTTTGACTGGAGACGTTTTGTCTACGTCTACAGGCTCACCAGCACACCAGTTCATAAGAAAGCACAAGCGCTCTCAGATCAGACAAGAAGTGCCTGAAACTGCAGTAGCCAGGGGAAGCCAAAGCATGCTGAGCTCCTTCACTGCTTGTCCTGGCAATACTGAACCTGTCAGGTGGGCAAAAGGGGGTCACCAGTGCCTGCTTTTTGACTTTCTTACTGTCTTCCCATACTTTCTGCAACTTTACTCCTATTATTATGGTTCAGCGATCACAGAAATGTATACTTGTGCTCCACTGTTTTAACTGGTTTTTATTCTCCCTCGTGCCAAACTAATACAACATGAGGGAAAGCCCTTGATATCCATTAAATAATTACATTTGATTAATCAATAAAGTGTTCTTCCATGATTCACCTTGCTACCATATACCTCTGAGATGTACAGTTAATGTATATGATTCAGTGGGATGTTGCACACCTCTTTGTGAATCATTGTGCTACACAACTGGTTTTATGTGGCAGATCTACACATGCATGTAACAACAGTCAAACATGAGAGATAGAGAGGAGCTGCAGTTC
The DNA here is from genome assembly GCA_013398855.1 of Mohoua ochrocephala. NCBI lineage: Eukaryota > Metazoa > Chordata > Aves > Passeriformes > Acanthizidae > Mohoua > Mohoua ochrocephala. The sequence goes on along the minus strand of VZTA01001568.1, from coordinate 241,232 downwards.
TCCAAAGAATATAAAATCACAGTGTACAGTCAGCGGTAGATTACCTGGGGAGTGCAGAGTAAAGCAGCACTAGGCACTGAATGCTGCATGATAACTTGTATCGTGCAGAAAATGTGCTGTCACAGCCGTGTGATGTGCTTACCTCAATAGAAAAATTGTTTGCCCCCCAAGTCTTTTGAGTCACTTCCTTTAAGTGTGACACAAGTAACCTGTCTTATTGAAACAGTAATAAGCTGATTCTGTTTGCAAAAAGTTTTCCGCAACAGCGGAGTGCCTCAATGCCATTAAAATGTCTGGATAAGAAGCGGTCTGTGTGGCATCAGAGGGTGGAGGTGGGTTGCCTCTCTGTTTCATTTCTGACCTGGGCAGCCAGGGAATATGTACGAAGGATGGCGGGGGTTACAACTGCCAGTCAAGTCCTCCTCTTCTTCCATATTCCTGGAAGGAGGACTGGCTGTAGGAGCAAACTTGCTCCCTTCCTACTGCTTGGGACCTCCAAACCCTCACCCACAGCAGCTTGGCAATCCCAGGTGACACCCAGGACTTAAACATGCTGCATCTTGGGAAAATACCATCCCAGCCCTCATGGCACAAGAACAACGAAGCAGGTTATTTTTTGTTACCTTCATCTGGTCATTTTGGTAAAATATTTAGCCATACTGCCTTGTCACTGAAGCAGGAACCCTGGAAGGAAGAAGCTTGTGCTTTCAAAGCTGTGGCCATGGCAGTGCAGCCCCGTGCCTAGACTCCCTCCACCTGCAGTGGCTGGGCTGCACTTGTCCGGTGGAAACACCTGAGAGAAAAGGCCCTGCTCAGTTCAGAGGCTCTTCCCAAGTTTGGCACAGCTGACCAACAAGCAAACAGCCACTCAGCCAGAGGCCATCCTCCCTGGTCAGTCCAAGCCAGGAGGGCCAACTGTATCCTGGGGTACGTCAGGCACAGCATCGCCAGCCAGGCAAGGGATGCGATTGTCCCACTCTGCTCTGCACTGTGTGCAGTTTTGGGCACCAAAATATGAGAAAGATATAAAGCTCTTAGAGAGTGTCCAAAGGAGGCCAACAGAGATGGTGAAGGGCCTTGAGTGGAAGCCGTTTGAGGAGTGGCTGAGGTCACTTGGTCTTTCAGCCTGGAGGAGAGGAGACTGAGGGGAGACCTCACTGCAGTTCCAGCTTCCTTATGAGGGTAAGTGGAGGGGCAGACATTGATCTCTTCTCTCTGGTGACCAGTAACAGGACCCAAGGGAATGGCCTGAAGTTGTGTCAGTGGAAGGTTGGATATTATTAAAAGGTTGTTCACACAGCGTGGGTTGGGCAGTGAAACAGGCTCCCCAGGAAAGTGGTCACAGCACCAACCAAGCCTGACAGAGCCCAACAAGCGTTTGGACACCACTCTCAGGTACATGGTGCGATTCCTGGGGATGTCCTGTGCAAGGCCAGGAGTTGGACTTCATGGTCTTTGTGGGTCCCTTCCAACTTAGCACAGTCTGTGATTCTGAGAAGCTGATGCTCCGTTCCGCTCGCCTCACGCCAGCCGCACCACAGCGCTCAAGGTGTGGGCGCAGGGTGCGCAGGCC
>VZTA01001568.1:188066-239075 GCA_013398855.1 Mohoua ochrocephala | reverse complement strand
ACGCCCCGTGGTCAGCGGCGCCCACGCGCGGCCGCGCAGTGGGACGGGGGTCGGGAGACGAGCCGTGCCCCGCCGGGAGGGGAGGACAGGGCAGGGCAGAGCGGTGCCCGCCGAGCGACACCCGGGCGGGACGGCCCAGCGCGGGAAAGGTGCTGCCGCCCGTGAGGGCGGGCAGCGGGACATGGGCAGCCGGCGGCCGCGCTCCTTAGGCTGTGGTTCAAATGAAGCGCACCTGCTGCATTTTGCTGTTGTTTTGGGCATAAAATAGGTCGGGTTGAGATTTGAGGTGTGATTTTCATTCTCTCCGATTTTTCCTTTTTTTAAAGTAAGCTGCCGTTCTTTGGTTTTGCTGTGTTTGCTTAAGTTAGCTCGTTTCCAGCGGTATGATCTTTTAATAAGCACGGGTGTGTGAGCCATCCATTACCCCTGTATCCAGCATGCTCTGCTGGGAGTTTTAGCGACAGAGCCATCGGGAAAGCCATGGATCATTACTTTTTCTAAGTTCCAGAAACAGAAATAATTTGAAAACACTGGATTAACTGGGTCACTGCCCGAAAACATCATAGCTTTCCGCAGGAGGCATGCGATTAGATGTTTTCAGGACTTTGTCCTGAAATTTTAAGTCCTGCGAAGCCTACTTATTTTATCTATCCGTAATGTGCTTTGCATACCGGTGGCATTGTGTGAATAATGGTAACCCTGGAGAGCCTGGCTCACTGTGAGGGGAAGACAGAAACACGGACAAAACCGAGGCCCGGGTCCTGCAGTCTGGCCTGTGCCAGGACAGAGCTGTGCTATGGGCCTGGGTGCAGGCTTAGCTGCCTTGTCTTTCTTGCATGCTATTGTGTGTGTGTGTACTCCTGGCAAGGAATCACTTACAGGGTATAATGTCAGTGAAGTGAGCAGTTTAGGGCTATTCTGACGTAAAATGTTTTCTTTTTAAAGTGAAGTCTTTAAAGTGTTCAGTCTCTGCCACTGACACAGCTTGGCTTAAAAATGATTCTTTTCCTGCAGTACTCAGACTGTTTAGGCAGAGTTGAGCCCTTTTTGTGTAGCAATGCTTATATAAATTGAAATAAAGTTAGAAATGTTATTAATGAAAGTTATGCAGAATTCTTAGGTTCTGACAAAGGACAGGCTCAAATGTTGTTGCTTCCGTAACTAAGGTAGGCAGAGCCATGCCTCCGGTCTCACCGTCTGCAGGACTGCTGCTTAGTCCGATTAAGAAAGTTTAGGAGTTGTAGGGGTTGTTGGCTTTATTTTAACTCATTGGGAGATGAGAAGATTAGGATATATTTAATTTGGATTTGTGCTTGGAGTTTGTTTGCATCTTATCCAGTTTGTTTGCATCTTATCCATGAGCCGTTCATGATATGATTAAGGGATTTTTTTTTTTAATAAAAACTTCTTTCTGCATTATCTTTTGTAGCTCAATGTCACTGTAACTCCTTTTCTGTTTTCTGTTTGGACAAGACAGTGGTTAACCATGTTTTGGTGTTTGAGGGTGGGTTTTTTGTTGGACATTTTCATTTGGTTTTTTAATATATATATATATTTTTAGCTCTGTATAAATATGCTGCTGAAAAAATCCAGGTTGGTATGCTCAAGGACTGTGGGCCATGTTGGATACAAAAGATGATTTGGGTCTAAAAATGGATGGCCAAAGATCCTGAAAGCAAATGGGCTGTTTTGCCAAATAAGGAAACTTGGCACATTCAGCTGTGTATTTTAAGATAGCACAAGTGTGGTGTGCTACTACTTTATTGGCAATATGTTGGCAGTGTGCCTTCCTGAAAGAAGCACTGAATCCTACTTTGTGGAGCCACGCAGTAAAGTGAGGGGCAGGGAGTTGCATGGTTGTTCCCCATAATAAATTTAAAAGGGTGTTCCTGGAGTAATTGAATACTTGAGCAGCGTCAGGTGCACATGCAAGATGAGAGAGGCAATTTTTGGTTTCGCAGCCACGCACTAAACAAAATATGAGTTGTAGTTACTGTGCAATTTGTAAATTCTTTCCTCCCTCCTGTCTCTTAAGTCCCTCAAGTGGAAGCTCTCCATACTCTGGGAGTGGTAGCTGAATGACAAATAGAAGGGACTTCTGCTTTGTCCGTGGACTAAAGCAGAGTATTGGGCATGGCAGCACTTCCCCTGGGCTGCAGCCTGTTTGCAGGGAGCTGCGAGGTGTAAGTGCACGTGTCCGGTTCTCCCAGCGTTGCTGTGCTAAGATGCGGGGCAGCCTGCAGCAGGGTCGGTCTGCAGCCTGCGTGCCTGAGGGTTCCCTCACCTTGGGGGGTCGAGGGGGAGCAGCAAGTGTGGGACCTTAGCGGGGTCGGGACCCTCACGTGGGTTAATCCCCTAAAGTGCTGTGATCACAAGAAGCCAGTGATGGCAGATGGTTTCCTACACCTACATCATTAGTGTACTGAACTGAGTGTGTGGTGACATAATGCGGTGACTTTGCTTGCTGCAAAGTGACTCTGCGTAACAGAGTCCTGATATGTTAAATACTAATGTTAAATAATAATTTCAAATGTTAAACAGTGCCAAATGCAACTCAGATCTGTTACTTTTTGGTATGAAATGAACAGCTTCTAACAGCGTGCTCAAATATAAGTTACTGAGAGGAAAAAAAGAGCCAGGAGAAGATGTAGATGTTGCGGCAAGACTACAAGCTCCTATTAGAAATATATTAACTATTAGAAATAAAACAGAAAAAGGAGCAAATTCTTTTCCCCCCAGGAAGATCCCATAGGAAGAGCTGTAATAACCAGCAGTTTAATTATTTCCTGAAATACTTGTCATTCACTGTTTCTAAATTGTCATGTTTTCATTTAATCGAGAACAAGCAACAAAGTCAGTCAATGCAGGGTTTCCCTGCTACACCGTGATGGTACTTACACACCTGAAACCCTATGAGTGGGGAAGGAGGGTGTGGGTGCCAAACCTCCTTAGCTGTGTGCGGGGGAGTTGCCGTGATGCCCCCGGCCCCAGGCCTGGAGGCCCTTTTGCTCTCCTGGCTGCAGAAGTGTAAGATGCGAAAAAGTGCTGCCCATTGTTGGAATGCTGTGCTTGTTTCAGATGCAAGTGGAAGACTATGGAGTTTAATGAAATACCTATTTTTTTTTCTCTTAACCAATGGTATAAACTCAGGTTGTTAAATATCTTTAAAACAGGATGACAAGTTAATAACTGTGTGGATTTGTCACTTGCAGTTGTTAATCTAAACAGTTGTTTTCTCAAACATAACACAGAGGTTGATCTCTCTAATTGAGGATTAACTGCCTTGAATCCAAAAACATGGAGTAATGTTTAAACGGGTCTGTTGTTTCATCTAGAAGGAGAAAACTGATGTAGGTTTTTAATTACAGATCTCTAAATAAAGAATGTCTCTTGTAAACCTCCTCTACTTTCTCCGGAGAAAAGCATCAGGAACATCTGATGCAAACCAATGAATCATTCTTTAAATAACGTTAATATATGCTGGTACCCTATAGCATCTCTACAGCTGCCTGAAAGGAGATTGTGGCCAGGCAGGGGTCAGCCTCTTCTCCCTGACAGCCAGCGACAGGAGAAGAGGACATGGCCTTAAGCCGTATCAGGGGAAGTTTAGGCTGGACATTAGGAAGAATTTCTTCACAGAAAGGGTGATTAGATATTGGAATGGACTGCCCAGGAGGTGGTGGAGTCACTGTCCCTGGAGGTGTTTGAGGAAAGACTGGATGTGGCACTCAGTGCCATAGCGTAGTTGACATGGTAGTTGTTGGGTCATAGGTTGGACTCAGTCTCTCCGAGGTCTTGCCACCTGATTCATTGTGTGATCCTGTGATCTGCAGCTGGTTGACTGCTGTAGGTAAATTTGAAACTGGGAAGGTGTTTAAAGAACGAATGGTAGCTTCTGCAAATTGTGTGCCAGACACTGCATTGTGAGTGCATTAAAATTTAGGTAAAGTTTGAAGCAGTAAGGAGGACCCATCACAAAAGTACTCATTTGTATTGGTCAAGTGTCTGGTGTGCATGTTACTCTATGCTAGTGTAATTTTCAGAAATCAAATAATTTAATACTAGTTTGTATGGTGGATTTGGTGGTTCTGAGTGAACAATAATGTTAAATAATTTGACAGCTCTTCAGAGCTACTGACTTCAGATAGTGAAGGCCAGAAGTATTTCTTTCCTGGGATGTGTTTTTCTTTTCACTTGGTTTCCTCTTCCTTCTGCCATCCCAAATGCAATGATCTGTTATCAGCTATTCCCACTTTCCTGTTAAATTTATGGTCTACTCGGTGCATATGCTTTTGCCTGTAAGTAACATCACTCTCCTAACTAATTCTATTGTCAGTAAGGAAATTGTTCACTCGAGTGTGATTACCCATGTGCATAAATATGTGCAGGGCCGTGGCCTTAAATTGCGAGGTCTTTGGGTTGGGAAGGCAACCTGTTTTATTTGTCTGTAAAGTGTCACATGTGCTTGAGACACCATGTACACAGCATGAACCTGGAGTAACTGCTGAAGTAAACAAGGCAAATGAACTTTTGTTTCTGAAGATCTGCTAATTAAGCAGCACTGACAAAGAGCAAAACATTAAAACATTCACTACTCTCTTGGTTTGTAGGATTGATCAATTTCCTTTCCTTTGAGCTTTTTCTAAAGAAAATGTGTGCAGGCCATGCAAAAGATGACTCTGGAATGGCAGGAAATTAACAGCAACAAGGTTAGAACAAAACCAGAGGGTCAGCAGGACAGTTCAGGCACTTGTATTAGGGAAGGGGCTGTAGAGCACTGGAAGAATGGACTTTATTTCACATCCCGCTGGTAAGCCCTGCTCTGACTTGCGGCTCTGGGGAGGGAGCATTCATGTTCCCTCCCCGAGAGCTCTGCAGGCTGGCTGTCAATGCAAGGCTTGAAGTCTGCTCCTTCCTAAAGAGCCTTCTGTAAACATAGTAAAGTTGTCATGGTCTGGTCAGCATTCGTCTTTATGGGTGGTCAAGAGATATAAAATGAAGCAGGCGGTTTCAGAGAAGGCTCTATGTTATGTGTAGAAAGGTGTTGATATCGTCATCTCTCATTTGAAGAATAGCTGCAACCAAATATTCCTGCCAGAAATATGCCAGAAATTCCTGGTCAAATGATATCTCAAAATTTTAATGAGATTAGATGCACGATCAGGAGAGCCAGGAGGCAAATAATGCCTTTGTTACAGAAGGGACTGGCATAAAGGGATTCTGGCAGTCATCGGTACGAGGAGTTACACAGGTGTGTTTTCCAGCTCTGGACAACACATAATGTGTGTTTCATCTCAAAAAGTCCTATGGAATGGAGGTTCCCAGAAGACATTCTATGTTTTGGTAGTGTAATTTACCAGTGAAATTGGACGTGTAGTTTCCACCGTCAACCCAAAATCTCTAGTTCTTTTTTGGCTTGTTTTATTAAAACCCATCTATCATTTTATGCTGATAAATTTACTCATTAATTGCAAGTATAGTAACTTCTGCTGATAATTAAAGCTACTTTGTCTCGGCTGGTGCATCTGAACTGAACCTGCGGCAGACTTGCACATGGTTCTGGAGGGTGCCGTGTCTTGCAGTCCCATTAAAAACCTGAGCCTTCTGATCTTACATCATTAAAAAAAGAAACCTAAAATTAGTCATTGTTCATGCATTGAGATGATAATGTTTCTTGAAATTAGCTACAGCCATAAGCTTTATCACTGTGAAATCTCGGGGAAGGACATTCTGTTCCCCTGTCAGCAGACTTGGGATCGTCTCTTGAAACTGCCGACACCAGTCTTGGCACAGGCTGCAGAATTTCACATATTGTAACCCAGATGAATTACCCTGTACTTGCGCTTTGTTACAACGTGCAAACAGAACTGAGTCACTCAGGAAGAGAGATTTACCACGGCCAGGTTTTTCCACATCCTTGCGCGAAGCGCTCCGACCTCTCCCGGAGCGCTGTTGGGGCGCGCGGCGTGTTCCGAGGTGCCCCTGCTCGCCGGCCGCCGCTGCTGGGCGGCCGAAGGCGGCCCGCCCGGGCCGGGTGGCGTGTGCCTCGTGGGGGTCACCGCAGCGAGAGCGCGGCGTGCCTGGCGTGCCGGAGCGGGCAGGCAACCCGGAGCCGAGAGCACGCTTCCTGTCTGTCCGCGGGGAAGGCAGCGACGTGCCTGCCTTTTGCAGAGCTGCTTCCAGGGTGTTCGGGGAACGTCGGGATTCCTCTGAGGAATATTGTTAGTTGTTTCTGTCCCCCAGCTCCTCCTAAAAGCTTGTGCAAATTATGCAAACTTTTGCACAGCCTGTTGGAATGCAAGTTCCCGGGCACTTTTCCTCCTGTGGCCTGTGGATTTTACTGTAGTGTGCTTTTGATTCTGATTTTTGGGTGACTGAGCATGGGTAAGAAAGTCCATAAATCCTTAGAGCATGTGCATTAATAAAAGCTTTTCTCTTTACAGGTTTTGCTGTGGTATATTTTGTCATTATGAGATGTCGTCTACCAGTGCTTCATTTGTGCAAATTAAATTTGATGACTTGCAGTTTTTTGAGAACTGCGGTGGAGGGAGTTTTGGGAGTGTCTACCGAGCCCGATGGATTTCTCAGGACAAGGAGGTGGCGGTAAAGAAGCTGCTCAAAATAGAAAAAGAGGTAAAAGTTTACTTTTCATTCACTTTGTCTGCTGTGATAACAAGAACAAAAATTCTTTTCTAGTGTTTTCCATCCTCTAGGTAATGCAGGCAAACTCCCTTGCGATTTTTGTTTGTTAAATTACAAAACTCCCTAAGTGATGATGTTACAGTGAAGACATAACGAGCGGTCCAAGTCAAGGGGGCTGATTTAAAGCATTATTGTTTTACCGTTCACTGTTCTCTCCCACTTTTCTTGGTTCGCAACTCTCCTCTGCCTGGCCCTGAGGAGGAGGAGAGCTGGCTGCACCTGTGGAGCTACTAATTTTCCCTCGATACCACCGGCATGTTGCTAGATAGGAAGTTCACTGTCATTACCTGATTCCATCTTCTCCTCTTGACGTCTCCTCTGTGGTTCACATTTGTATGTTCACTACAGGCTTAGAGTTGTCTTTTCCCCGCCTGCTGAAGATTTTGATCTAGGGCTCCACTAGCTCCTAGTTAGTCATAGCCACATAGTCATAGCTTGGTCTTGCAATGAGGTAGTTTTAACCCCAACTGTTCTACCAGTCACCTTCCTTTGGGGCGTCTTGTGACCTGGAAAGGCAGACAGGTCCTTGGCAATCCTGAGGGAAAAGGCAGAATTAGCTTAGTGCACCTTTACCAACTAAGGTTGATTTGTTGTTTGGGATTTTTTAAAGCTTTTTAAATTTCCTAAAAGTCCTTTTGACCCCTCAGCTTTGTACAGTTTCAGCAGAGACATGGTGCGTGTGGTCCTCGCAGCGCTCCAGTCTGCCTGCTGGTCAGCACCACAGGTGGAGCAGTGAACACGCACCAGTGTAGTGAGGGACAGCACAGTTACTGGACTGCTGTTCCATCAGGGCTATATCTAACTTGTATACAATATCCTCAGACTATTTTAGGAAGACAGTTACAAGCTGGAGGACAGAGGAGCAGCGCTAGGCATAGTAGACTTAGTAAATAATCAGACACCAAAGTTCATCCGCTGCTGCAGCAGCCGAGCTGCCGTGATTGTGTCATGCTTAGTGATGTGATAAGCATGTTTGATCATGATTAAGCGTGTTGCTGTCTAAAACAATGCAAAAGGATCTCAAGATTTTTCTAGGACAGTGGAAGATTTATACATTCTGTCCAATGTCGGTTTGTGCTGTTCTCTTTATTTCTACTATTTGTTAATATCAAAAGATACTACATAGCACAAATTTTACTTTTCACGTATCAGCAATGCGCTCCTTAAAAATCATCTGGCTCGCAGATCTCAGTCAGGGTCAGTGAAATACCTTTATTGAACATGTGTGTTTCTGAAGGAGTTACACCTGCATCTGTGCTAGACCTGTTGATATGTACTTAAAGCGTTTTTTGAAAGTACATTTAAAACCAATATTAATACATCTTACGATGACATAAAACTTAATGGAATGGGAAAGGATGGAGAAATGACAATCCTTTGTCTTACTTGACACAATTGGACCATTCAACAAAAGTCCATTTTTTTTAAGACCTCACAACACAAAGTTCAGCTTGGAGTAGCAAGGAATACAGGTTGTACAGTAGGAAAAGGAAACCATATGCCAGAAAGTTTATTATAATTGAAGGGTTTATTTAGGGATTAATGAAGGCTTGCAACTCAGTAAGAGCTCATATCATGGTGCTGTTAGGCAAATTAGGTTAATTGTTTTGCATATGCAAATCAGGATCAAATAATTTGTAAGAACCAGGCGTGCTTTATCTTGGTAAGTAGCACTGGGAAAATTGTTGTTAGGCATATGTGGTTCTGTTGTGTTTAAAAGAGTGTAAATGAACTGGAAAAGGAGCCCAAGGGAATCTGCAGAACATGGAGTGGAAAGTTAGTGAGGGTGGGGGCGTCAAGAGGGGGTGGTGAATATCATCTCTCACAATGAGTTGACAGAAGGGGAGCAAGTGCCTTCCATCACCAATTTGTTTATTTTTCTTCAGACTGGTTATAATTTGCAACTTAAACTAAACAAGACAGGTTATGGGAGCAGCTTGGCATGGGCACTTTCTCTTGAAAGTTTTCTGGGAAGGCAGCGGAGAGGCAAGTGGTGATGCCTTAAATAAGTCTAACAAGCTTTGGAAGAACTTTTCTGTCAACAACCTTAGAGAATTAAAAAGTAAGAGCTTATATAGAAAAATTGCATTTTCACGTGGAGAAAATGATGGGCTGGTTTAATCTAGTGCAAAAAGTTGTTGCAAGAACTAGTGCTTGGAATTTGTAGCCAGAAAAATTAGAATGGAAAAAAAAGCACAAATTGTCAGGAGTGAGGATGAGTAACACTTGGCACAGACTACAAATGGAAGGAGTGAACATGGAGGATCCTTTTCATCTCTTTGTCTTCTCACTGAGATGTCTTTTTAGACAATTGTCAAGTTGTTGAGCTCAACACAGGAGCATCTTGCTGAAGTATAGTGGCCTGTGCCGTACCGGAGGCCAGCCTTGGTGACCGAAAGGTCTTCTGACCCTAACGGCTGTCGCGTGTTTGCATACGTAGCATCTTCATCTGTAGTGATGACAATAATGAATGTCTGTGACTGAACTATGCTGAAAGTCATGGTGAGTTAATGACTCTTCTGATATCAATACAAAAATAACTTGCTGTAACTCTTGTGTATCTGTGTTTAGTAGATACTTGGACGCGTTTAGTCCAGAAAACTAATTATTCTGTGCATTTGGACAGTGCTGTCAGGCACTCTTGGGGATGGTCCTGTGCAGGGCTGAGAGTTGGATTCAGTGATCCTCGTGGGTCCCTTCCAGCTCGGCATATTCTGTGATTCTGCTCTTTCTAGTTTATTTGGAAGGAAGTGTCCTTTTATCTCCATGACTGCTTGTCTTGTATTTCTGTTAACTGCTGCCAGTAATCCATAACAACTGATTAGAGGGAAAACATAGGAGAGTCGTGAAAAACTTGCTCAGAGGCATGTCATGCTAGCCAAGTGCAAGGGCACAAGCCAAGTCAATAGAGCTGTGGTATCATTCTGCAAGTATGTTGTATCTGTGTGTCATTTTATTAAACAAGCCAATCACAACCAGCAAAGATCTTGAAGGTTTTGTATTAGCCAAGGGGCTAACAAGTTCTAACATGGGAAACAGAGCAATTTTTGTTCCAGCATAGCATACTAGAATATGTGCTTAGAAAAACTTACAAATATTTGGAAGAGTGTTGCTCAGACAGATTGCTTTGAAACCCTTTGAAATCTGGGAAATACCTCTGCAAGGCATTAACTTTTTATAGCAGGCAGTACAACATAGCTTTATGGGAAGAGATGTGTGTTTATGTGAAAAAATACACCTAAACAGGTCTGCTAGGAAAAATATATATATATGCTGCGAGGCCTTGATTAGAATATCAGATGTGGAACTAGACAAGACTTGTGCTGATTAAGTAAAACATAGGAATGTCGCCTGAGTGATTAAATAGCAAAACAAAAACAAGCAAACAGCAGCAAAAGCAAAGCAAAACAAGCAGCAAAGCAAAAATTACGTTGCCATTTTACTTTCTAGTACAAGCACTATAGTGGTTTTAGATTTAAAGTAGGAAACGGGAGTTCCTAGTGAATTGTTTTATGGAAAATCAAACTGTCAGCATGATGTTTATGATGCACGTGACGAAGTAGAAATGCCTCCTGTAGCAGGATCTGTCCTTGTTCCCTAAGTGATAATTGTGTCCACTCATTGAAGAAAATCGCACATCTACTACTCGGGAAGTTATTTAGTATTTTTTGAGAGATTTATATGAATTATTGGATAAACCTGTAATTTGGCTCCCACTGAAATGAATGGGAGAGACTGGGGCCAGGGGCCTTATTCTGCAAATTGCTTGCAGTTCTTTTGACTCCATTATCTCGAGCAGATAACTGCTGGAGTGAAGTGTTACAAATGTTGTTTTATGCCTTGCCATGTTAGCTTTTCACTGAAGAGCACTCACCTCCTTTGATTGCTCATCTCTGAAGTTCACCTGTTATTTGTCATTGCTTTTGAGGGCTGTGTTTTTGGTGGCAGTTTGTTGGCAGCTGGAATGTGGAGTGTGGTTTTTCACCAGGAGGTTTATTACTGCTGGAATTTCACCTGAAATTTGAATTTGACTTTAATATCACAGGTCTTTGAAAGTACTCCATGGTCCATAAGCTGTCTCCATGCTGTTGATGGGCAGCAGTATTGCTTCAGCCCTTACAACCAGGGTACTTGGGTACAAGATCACTTGATTTCACGCAGTGCATATGTTCCTGGACTCCTTCAAAATGCTGGCAGTGGTCTGTGCAAACTGCAGGAGAGTGGTGGAAAAAAACCCAGTAAAATGTAATTGTGATCTTATTGGGACATACTTAAATATTTCTGGTGAACTAACAGAACTAGCTTGTGGCTAGAAGAAGTTAAATTGAGCAGGATCAACTATGCATGCTTTGTTCAGTCACGTCTGTAACGCATTTGAGTTTTATGAGACTCAGAAATAAAAACATGTTTTCTCTAGTTTTGATGCTGTATTGCCTGGAGTCTGACTACCATGGAAGTTAATTTTATGTTGTCGGGGTTTCTTGTATGTGATACGTGTGTTGTCTGCTTTAAGGGATATTTTAAGGCTTCATAAAATTTTTCATATGGCATATAATGCAGCTTGTTCATTTTTTTTGATTTTTATGATCCACTTCTGGAAAGGACTGTCCGGAAGACATAGATTGTACTTGTACCTTCTGAAGGGGATGAGTTAAGTATAATCACATGCATGTCACTGGAGTTACCTCATTCATGTTTGTAGTGCTAAAAGAGAGCATGTGATAATTTTAATGTGGGTCATGAGAATAAGGACTGGCAATGATTTTCAAGAGTAACAAGAGAAAAACAACAGAGTAAAATAAAGCAAAACAAAACAAACTGAAATTGATCCTTTAGTCCTGACAAGACTAAAAATAGTAGATGTTCTTTTTCTTTGTAATTCGTAGCTGCTATGCTTGCTCTGGTGCCAGCCTTGAATGACTTTCTGCACTGGGTCCTGGCTGTAATGAAGGGCAATTTTGATGCTCTATTATTATTTTATTAGCTCTTTCTAGGAGCTCCTACTCCCTTACCTCTTTCAGGTCTGAGTCAGCAAGTATTCAGAGGGATGAACAGTGAGAGAGGGCTTAGAGTGTGTGCTGTATGAAGTTATGCAGGGTGTAGGAGTCAAATATATGAACTTCTCAGGGATATCTGCACCTATATTGAGAAATTACAAAGTTCACAGTAAGTGATCTCATGGGAACCCTTCCAGCACCATATTCATTCAAAGAAATACAGAATCACACAATCAACTAGATTGGATGAGACCTTTAAGGTCATCAAGTCCAACCTGTGACCTAACACCATCTTGGCAACTAGACCGTGGCATCGAGTGCCACATCCAGTCTTTCCTTAAATACCTCCAGGGATGGTGACTCCACCACCTCCCTGGGCAGCCCATTCCAATGCTCAATAACCCTTTTTGTGAAAAACTTCTTCCTAATGTCCAGCCTAAACCTTCCCTGGTGCAGTTTAAGTCTCTGTCCTCTTGTCCTATTGCTAATAATCCCTAATTGTCTGGGAGAAGAGACTGACCCTCACCTGGCTACAACCTCCTTTCAGGGTTATTGCTGTGTGTTGTTAGCTGCTAAAAGGACGTAAAACTGTATTTATTATACCAGAGGAGTATCTTAAAATGTCTTTGTTTCTGTTTTATAGAGTGGTTATTTTGCAAGGTTTTCTGTTTGGGTTTTTTTAATATATTTTGGTAAGGGAATTGGCTTAGAGCACTCCTCTTGGTGCTGACTAGGGTATTCCCAAAAGGTGTCAAGAGGATACTTAGAACCCTTTGTAGACTGGAAGTTGTCAAAATTGCTTCAGATGCTCCAGCTGTTGGGTATTCTGTATCTTGCAGAATAAATCATTTTGGATAGGACAGACTTCTGCAATGAATCTGACTGCAATGACTCTGTATTTGCCCTATTCTTGGCTTTCATTCAAGGGGTAATTTTCTGGAGGACTTTATTTTGTAAATGAATGTCGTATTTCCAGGAGTCAAGAAAGTCACTGCATGAGATTTTCTTAGTGGGTGCTTTGGATAAGACTGTGTTGTAAGTGTCATGGCATATGTGCTGCAACCAAAATATTGTCAAAACCCCATATTTGGGAGACGCCAGTATAATGAAAGATGATGTAGCATTGCCAGAATACAATTATTCTTGTGAAGAACAAGCTTTAGTTTCATTTTGTCTGTTTTAAGAAACTTCATTCCTGTGTCTCTCCCTCCTAAAACAATCTTGGAAACTTAGCAATCCAGACATAAAAAAGTATTTGTCTGTATTTTGCTACATTTTATTGTAGTGGATATTTTTACTTGTGTATTAAAAGATTTTTATACCAAGTTTTTCATTAGAAGACTAACATCTGTGAGAGTTGCCTCGTATAAATAGTGAGTATTTGTAGTACAAGTTGTGTGGCTTACTGATGTTTTTGACCAACCTAATTTGAGATTCTTACTTACACTGGCTTGTATATACACGTTTTTATAAGTTAAGCCAGCTTTGGGGTTAATTTGGTACAGACATCAGCTTCAGTGAAACTGTCAGGGCCCACGCTGGCAGTCTGTGGCTTCAAAAGTTTTTTGAATCAGTTGAGGCATAATAACTGTCAGTGGTCTAAACCACTGGATTTTGTACTAAAATTGTAAAGGGTTACGTACACATGTCCTTTTGACTGATGGCCAGTGTTGAGCAGTTGCTACATAAGCAGATTTGATAAACAGGTAAATTAATAAGCTAAGATGCAGCAGATGTGTCTGTTGCTTCCTTTTGCTTGTCTTTTGAATTGCCTTAAACTTTGTAAATGAGAAGTGAAATTACTTTGCAAATGCTGCTTATTAGGAGTATAGGTACAGCTTCCTTAGCCTGATTGAGTCACAGGAACTTACTGTGGAACTGATCCCTGGGTTAGGAATATCTCTGTGAGGTTTGGACCCTTTTATCTCAGTTATCTTTAATTTCAGTGGTTTGTTTTCTTTTTTTTTTCAGAAGGTGCAACATCTGCAGGTGAACAAGTTTTTGTGCTGGTTTCCTATAAATTATGAATAAATGTTGTTTAGAATAGGGGTAAATCTGTCTCTGATTGTTTAGAAAACACTCCTTCTTATCCTTTTTGCTATCTACAGCATGCAGTCTGTTAGGATATTGTTAAATATTCTTTACTTTCATAATTAGTTTAATTCCACTGTATATTGTCTGAAAAATTATTCTGTCAATCAGCTGAAATTTTTTTGTTTGACAGTGGGCTGCTCATGTTTCCAGTAGATAGTTAGCTGCAATTAAGGGCATTTTTCTTAGGATGGGGTTTTGTTTGCTTGTTTCTTTATTTTGGGCTTTTTTTTGTGGTTTTTTTTTTTTGGCCTGTTTTTTTTCCTTTTAATTTTATTTTTAATTTTTCTCTAGATATGTTTCTTCTGTTTCAGTCTTTTTTTTGCATGGACTCAGTTGTTATTTATAATTTGGAGGAGAGGTTGTGTTGCTTATTTCTTTATGCCAGCAACCCTTGACATCAAATGGCAGCTCCTTTGTTTCCCCTCCCACGACATTTTCTGACCCCGAGCTTCTGCTGAAATGATCAACTGCAAAATGGTATTTTTGGATGTTTAAGCTGTCCTGAAGCTTTGCTGTAGAAATCTCATGGATACAGAAGAAATCCTTTTTTCTCGAAGTGCTGTTTTAGGCTGTTGCAGGCTCGAGCAATTGAGGATTGGTTCAAGTTAGACTTATGTAGACATTTATTTAACTCTATGGTTTTCTTAAAACAGGGTTACAAAACAAGTAGAAAATCACAATGACAGGTGAGTGGTAACTTGAGAGATGAGAAGTGATTTCATGTTTGAGTCTTACGTGCTTTGAGGGACAGCTAACATTTTAAATGTCTGTGACCCACATTGAAATTTGTTGGTGTTGCAATTCCTGGGGATGCTAATTAAATAACTTGCAGTCACTGCAGCATACAGAGTGACAAATTGTTTCTGATGATTCCAGAGTAGCCCTCGAGGTGTGTGGAAGTATTTTGTTTGAATCTGACACAGTTTCTGGGTTGTTGCATGCCTGCGTGATGGTTCAGGTGCAGTCAGAGACCTGTGCTGGAGTTGATGTGATCTGAGTCTGGGACCATTAATCTCCTGAAGGCTGTTTTCCACAGGAGTATTCAAAGCTGAGCATGGGGGCCACAGTCTTTGGTTGGGTCCTCAAACTACCCGCCACACACATGGTAGCAATGGAATTTTAAACAACGTGTGTTGTGCTTTTAAGAGGGCAGTAAAATGCTCTACAGAACTAGATAGGCCCTACTTTACTTCCTTTTTTGTTTTTAGTCCTTAATTTTAAACTGGCTCCACGTGAGTTGTGTAAGGGTCTGGGGCACAAGAGTTCACTGAAAACAAAGTTGAAGAAAAAAAAAATCCTAACTTGAATGAAAGCATCGAAATCAGTCTTTTTAATTGCAATAACGTAACTAAGACTGTAAAAGTTATTTCATATTTACCTATTGCCACTTACTAAGGTGCTGATAGAGAAAGTTTCCTTTTTAAGATGACAATATAAACAGTCACAGGGAAACATTCAGATGTGTTTATGTTAGCTAGAGGCTGCAGAGGAGCCCAGAGAACAGCTTCAACATTAACTCTTTCTCTTATACTCAGTTAATTGTGTTAACACACCAAAGAGATGAGGCCAGTAAGGGCAAATGCAGGATCCAGACCCCACTCAAATGGACCACGCATTTTGGAGTTCTGCTCTTAACTTTTGGGTTCTCGGCTGTTTATGTATATGTACCAAAGTCTTTATTGTAAAGTCATCTCTCCAGGCCAGGGTCTCATCTGTCCTGTGCAGAAGTTGGCACTAATGTGGTTTCTGGCTCTGGGTTCCGAGTGGTTTACTCTGTTCCCATTGCAGGCCGCTTCCCTGTAAGTGCTGTAATTCTGGAAGGAGTCCTGCAATTTTTCACTGACTGCGAATAAAGCTCAGTCCTCCTGGGATCAACAAGCATTCTGTTTTTACTTAATAAATTTGAAACGTGCAGTAAGAAATCTCCTGCCTTTTCGCTAGTGGGATTCTGTGCTACGCTGTGAGAAGCGGGATATTCGCTGCCTGGTACAGCTGTTAGTGAGATGAATGTGAAGTAACAGCACTAACAGGGTGCCTGACTCAAGAAATTCAGGGTGAGTGACACTTGATTCTGTAGCAACATTGGCATCAGCTGTTAGCTCTGGTGACATGGTCATTGCCTTGAAACTGTGACCCGAGTCCCCTTTTTGAGAAATGAAGAACCTGCAAACCCATTTCAAAGACAAGGGCAACTGCTTTGTTTGTCTTTTAAAAATCTGTATTTCTGCCTTTTTGCTTGGTCAATGTTTAGAACCATTGAAAAAGTAAATGTGACATGGGGACTGAGATCCTGCAGCTAGAGCTCCTTTATGATTACATATTCAAGCACAACCTCACAAAGGAAAATGAGAGTCCCTTTTCCTTTATGTACCGTATTTCAGTTTTCCCTTAGGTTTAAATTGGCGTTTTGGACTATATTCGCTCGAGCCACTGAAGAGCTTATCAGAAAAGGAAGGAAACAGAGGGAGGGAAAGAAAGATAGATTTCCAAATGACAAGCGTTTGAATAGTCGAAGTTCAATCCCTAAAACAAAAAGTGGAATCTTTTTTTTTTCTAAATAATGTGCTTTACAGTCTCACCTCTCATCTTGAGAAACATAAAAGAGCAAGTAAAAGAGATGACCCAAATCACAGAGTCCTTTGAAAGAAGAAATTCAGCTGTTTTGAACACTTACAATCAAAGGAAGTGGTTTCCCTAATTACATGAACTATGTGAAAGCTCTCAGAATAGCTCTTCCACCCCAGGATTCCTTGCACTTTAGAAGTTTGCATAAAAGCTCACATGGAGAATCAGATGCAAAGTGTTTGATTCAAATTTTATTAGGCAGAAGTGAGCATACATTCCTATCTCTGGGTTTGACAGCTGCTTGGGTTTGGACCACAAGCCTGGGTTTGATGGATTTCAGTCCTATACTTAAATCTTTCACTCTTCAGGTTCTCTGGTGAGACACCCCTATCGAGAAAAGTAGAATTGAAAAAATGGAGAAAGGATAGAGGGATCTCTTTGTGAGCTTTCAGTTGAGGATTCTTCACCTTGATTAAGCGGTTCATTGTTGTGAAAACCCCTCCCTGTACACAGCTTTTATGAGGAATTTTGCTTCCTCACATTTTAAAGAAACTGTGTATCTTAAAATATATATTTGGAAGAATTGGGATCTGAATTCTACAATTTTAGTATTATTCTAGCACCACCATTTACTTCAATCCATCCAAATTCTGAATTCAGTAGAGACTTTGAACAAAAAAGCAGTGTTTTCAAAAGGCTACTACACCTTTGTGGTCTTTTTGTACATACACAATAATAAAGGTATGTTAGTCTAAACTAAACAGTGAGGACATATGAAAAGATGCAGGACACTTCTAAAGGCTGAAGATCTGTGGTGCTGTCCCTGAGGATACAATATGGACTAATTAACGGTTTAAATATTTTAAAATAATATTTGCAAGGTTTGCCATAATATGCAAGACCATCACACTTGCTCTGCACAACAGTGACCCCAAAATGGCCTCATTCTCCCCTCAGAGCTAAGTACAGTAATTCTATCTAGATTTGATAAAGACAGAGATAATTGATAAAATTGACCTTGAGGAGAGATCTTAAAACTCTTCAAAGTGCAACAGTTCAAGCTCAAGAAGGAATTAAGGCAGGAGCGTTGTGACAACCTTCTGCATATATGGAATCGGCCAAACCCTCTTTATAGAAACACCGTATGCTAATCGCGAGATACCATTACCTCCTCTTGAAGAGAAGGAGAAATGTTTCTCTAGGTCCTTTTTTTCCTGACAGTACTGGGGTTTTTTTTTTCCTCCCTCCCTTCGCAGGCAGAAGGAAGGACTTTACCTGGAATAAGGGAACTGTCTCCTACAAGTAAACACCCTCAGCAGGCCAGCGGTGTTGCAAGTAAAGTGCGCAGCACAGTAGCAGCACATGTAGAAAGGGAAGGGAAATGTCGCACAGCCATACAGCTGTGACAGGGTGGAAAAGAGTTCTTGCTGTGTCTTCTAGAGAGCTGTGTCTCAGGCAGCAAAGCTTTGCTAGAGGATGATTTTGCTTGGTTGAAGGAGAATGCTTAAAGTCATTCCAACCTTGCTTGACCTGAAGATGCATGGACAATTACATTTGCTTGTGTCTGATCCTTGATAGGAGTCCATTTCTTAGGCAAGGGTTTGGGTACATCTGGCATTGGAAAATGGGAAGCTGTGGTATATGTGAGGCCGTTATTCTTCTACGCCAAAGGACCTGTTGCGGATTTGAATGTACTTTGTGCCACCAAAACATCACAGAGCTCCTGGGCCCTGGATCCAGCTTGTGAGCTCAGTTCATTGTGCTGAACTTTGCTAATCTAATCCTTGTCATGCTCGGAGCATAAATCAAACAGTCAGTAGTTATGCAAAGACTACGGGCATTGCTAGAATAGGAAAAGATGCAAATTCTCTCTGCTGCGCTCAGATTCAGGTTAGAATTGTCATTAGCTGCAGCATGATGCCTTCTCTTCAGCTTTTTAGGTACAGCCTGGGAGAGAGAGGTTTTGTTGGGCTCTGCACGTGACCCTGGTCCTGAAAGTTCCTATGGTCCCATGTATATAGAGTTCCTACTTCGCTGTTTCATTTATTGCAGGTCCTTGGAAAGCACAGTGCAGGGCGATGGAGGAAGTAGTGCAAGTCAGTTGTTTTGTAAGCACAAAATAGATGATCTTCATTTTTGTAACTGGCCTTTTAAATGTTATTCATTCCCCATTAGGTATGTGTGATGTTCCTCTCGTATTAGTAAGTACAGACATGGGGAGCGGTTATGGTACCTCCGGTTGTTCTGCCATGACTTTGAGGAAGGAACTGGCTTGAAATGTTGTTTCATTGGAGAAGAGCAATGAGAAAATCAGACTTTTGACTTAATTTGGTATCCTGTAGTGGTACAAAACCCCTGTGAGTTCTCTGCTCCTTGTAGGTCTGTTCATGAAACTCAAAGCAACTGCCTTTGTAGGTCACTCTGTAATCAGTCTCATTCTTCTGGATAGGTTCTTCTGGATTTCCACTTTCTGCAGAGTTCAGAGATACTGGTATTCAAGTTATTGACTTTTTAAAAATGTATTTTGAGGCTGACCATTTGTATTCCTATATAACGAGGATTAGAAATGAAATAGTTGTTATTGCCATATCTATGTAAGCCAAGAGCTATAAAGATGCCTAGATAAGATAGGGAGTTCTGTGTACAAGAAATTCATCACAGAGAAGTAAGGGAAAAGCTGAAGTTACATGTCAGAAATATATAGTAGAGTAATACTAATACATGTGGATTTATGACACCAAAAGCATTTTTAAAATATTGCTAGTTTTCCTCCAAGGTTTTTATCTTAGCCATTGTTGTATTTGAAATTTTTTACTCTTAATGGAAAAAAGATTGCGCTACCATAAAGACAGCATGAAGAATCCCAAGAGAAAATAAACACTGGGTCCATGTTTCATAAAGATAAAAGCTCAAAATTTCAGGAGTTTTGTCTAGTTTTATTTTTTGTTCATTGCTACCCGATAGGAGTAGCATTTGAACCAAATTTCTAAGTAAAATACAATTTTCAATCTCAGACAAAGAAGAGTGGCTTTTTGGAAAAGCAGGTAGACTTCACCATGATTCATGCTGGATTATTCGGACAGTTTCACGTAAAACCGTGATGTGTGTCATTCAGATAATGGTGACAACTCGTTTTCCTGAAAACCTCAGATTGGTGAGGTTGTGCTTTGGGGTAGGTAAGTGTCACAGAAAAATGCCTCTCATCTGTGGAGGACTCCCATTCGCTTCAGCAGAGTGCCAACATCTGTAGTTGGCAACTACTTTCTCTCCTTTCTTTTTATGCCTGCTGGTCACAGCTGTAATTTCTGTTTTGAAAGCTTTTTTCAGTTAGGTGGACTCCAGGTGGGGAGCGATTCACACCTTTTCTGCAGGGGCAGCTCATTTTTGAGTGACCCCTGGGGAGAGCCTTGTGCAGACCTCTAGCAGCCCATGTGCAAAACAAAACCTTGTGGTTTGCTGTTAACATGTAACAGGTACCACATCTTGTGAAGCATTTTTTTCATGACGGTGGGCTCAGCCTGCCTGGTTGAGGAACATTTTCTGGAATTATAACATTCACTAGGATTCTAACAAGAGGGTTCTCCTTCAAGTGTTGTCCCTGTCATTAGCTGTAGCAGGTTTGATTTATCCAAGACAGGCTTTAAGTGAGTGCTCATCAAGAACATGATAGGTTTTTTTTACCTGTGGTTAAATTACAGTTTTCATGATCAAGTTGGAAAAATACTTCATTGTAAGGATCATAGCTGCTTTAGAGGAGTGGATCAGGATGCAGAAGTACAGCTGTTGCTGTCTGTGCTAATTGTTCAGCAAAAGCCACTGTGTGAGATTTGACTTGTTCTAGGTTATCTTATCCAGATTCCTTACAAATACTCTGCAGACCTCAGAAAAATCACTGCTTTAGTTATACATGTGTGGCCATGGAGCCTTGAGAGGGGATTTAGTTTTGCCCATCACTTTCATACCAAAATGCCTTTCCAGCAAGGTGCTCATGAAACCTATAGTGGCTTTGATCTCAGAAATAATTTCCTTGGATATTTTTCTATTTGTTGAGTCTGGAATGATCCCTGTATTGCATATTAGCCATGATATCTTCTCACCTGCGGAGTGTGCTAGGAGTCAGAAAATTGTATTTTAGGAAGGTCGAGGGTTTTGTCGCTGTTCTCCATAGTCAAAGCCAATTTGTGTTCAAAATGATTGTGAGTAACTTGGAAAATTTCTCAACAGTGAAAAGAGAAATGATGATTGCTGAAAATAACCAGCTCTATGGGAGCTCAGGTATTTCAGCCCTGCTGTTTAGTCCACTCATCTATTGTTTCTACTCAATTGCTGGTGTTGCTTTGCGGCTGGAGGCACCTTAGTACTCCAAATCTGCCTGAATTAAAAATTACAAATATTGCAGGACATTGCTCATTTCTAAACCCTTACACCAATGCAAATACATAGTGTATTCATGTTTTGAATGGTTTTACTTTATGTGAATAACAGTAGTGAAATCCAAACTAAATTTGTTCTTGGCAGATCTGCCTTTGTCAGATACCTTAATAGTAAATGCTCATACAATCTCACATTGTGTGCTGCAAAATGTAACAGTCCTGTGGGTGTATTTCTACTTGAAATCTGTCTGAAAAATGAGTTATTTTTCCATAATCTTTGTTTTGGTTTTTTGTTTGTTTGTCTGGATTTTTTTTGTAAATGGCACTGTAAATGTAACGCAGAATTTTTTCAAGCTTACTAAACATTCTGTAAGGATTTTCTGCAGAAAGTGCCTCTGCTTAGTTTCATCTGTTAGCAGCCTCTTCTCTCATGGATAACAAGTTTTTAACCCTCCTCATGAGGAAAACCAACCCCATGATCCTGCAATTTCTTGGTTAGTGCGGTGTGGGCTCCACGTGGCCGTTGCACTGGGCTGATGGAGGTCAGAGGGAGGATTGAGCCAGTTAGCTTGGTCTCACTCCCTCTTGCTGCACGAAGCAGAGGGTCTGCTGCCACATCACAAGGACAAATCCTCTGGGATTTTTAGAGGGACCAGCCTGCTTTTCATGGGCTGAGCAAGCCTTTGCAGTGTTTTGACAGGCTCGTTCTGAATTTGCTAGCTAGTACTTTTAATCCCATAGCCTTTTAATTATCCATAGTGTACCAAGTTGTGTGTAAAGGTTGCTATAAAGAACTATAGTAGAATATAAAACTCAGTTTTCTTTTCAAATGGTCAATATCCAATACATTTTAGTACTGACAGGTCCTATGGTGCTGCATGATGCAAATTAATTTTTTCAAAGTAAATTTCATAAGATGGGGTGAGCCTATAACAGCATATAATAAATTTATGTCCATATTCCTTATCTGTGGTACATTATGACAGTTTAACAGAACCGAGCTGTCTTGGTAGTGTGTTTTTTCTTTAAGATTGTAACCTTAGAGTCAATACAAGGTATTTAAAGTGTGTGTTTCTATCACAGTATCTCCAAAAATGAGATTTTTTTTTTTTTTTGGTGATATACACCAGTGGATTTAAAATAATGGCAAGATGATTATATAGCAATAAGAATTTATTAGTTTCCTGTATATTTCCACTTTAGTCTCTGGGATTTGTAACAGTGTAGGACATAATTTTGGATGCAAATTTGATGCTTTGGAAGATTTCCTCAATCAAAGTGCTTCAAAGTACAAATTTTGTACGTCATTGTAGATGTACTTATGAGAATTTAATTCTGTTATTTACAGAAATGCTGGTGACATCAATCTGAGAATGTAATTTAACTCTTTTCTGTATGGTTTAAGAAACAGGATACTGTTTCTTAATACAGCCTGAATCTAGAAGCTGTGTTCAAAGATGTAAGTGCTGACAGTTTTAGCCTGTAAATGGCTTTTTTTAGGGATAAGTTATCATCTAAATGAGTACTAAAAAAGAAGCCCAAGCTCACACAGCTCTAAGTGACATGCAACCATAGTTTTAAAACTACGATGGCCTATGGGAAGAGGTGGTAACACATTTATGCTGGGAGCGTGCCCATTGAAGCACTTGGTAACTGCTTATTTGCAGGTAAAAAATCTCACTGAGGATTCTTTGGCTTTGCCATGTTCACGTAGTTTTCCTCTTGCATTGTTAGTATTAAAGACAGTTTAATAGATTTAACAAAAATTCTCTGAACTGGACAATCAGTATCCTTTGCTTGTTATTTGGGACCCCTAAAGCACAAAATTCTTGTTTTTATTTTTTTCCTTAGAAAACTTTATGAGAACAGACAAATCAGTAAGCAAAGTCCTAATTTTTTATTTTGTATCTGCTTAACTTTCTTTTCAGTGTTCAAAACTGTAATAATTACTTAACATCCCTGCTATATAATTCTTGGTAATAATTTTATGTTTCTGAAATCCTTTAAGTATCCCTTTATTGCATATTGAGAAGATAATTTGTTAGGAATGAGAGATGCTGATTGTCTTAGTATTGCATTTGTAAAGGGATGTTTTGGGCTTGTTCACCTAGAGAAACTGGTATTGTAAGAGGTGTCATCCCTTCTTAGACATCAGTAAATTCATGAGAAAGGATTCATGAGACGCTGGAAATGGAGATAGACTGGATATACTTTTGAGCAGGAGTCTAGAAATAAAGGTGTGGGATTTATATACGTTAGCATTCTGTATCTTTTTTGTATGTGGTTGTCACTGATGGACTCATTTTACTAAAACATCAGCTGGCCTCTTCCAGCTGCCCTTTTATTAGACTGTAAAATCTCCTGAGAGTAGCTAAGTTGCAGCTCTCCCAAGAACACGACAAAGGTCATAGCCTTTAAAATGCTACAAGACTTAGGAAAAACGTATCTTTCCAAACCTCCCTTAAGTATGTCGAAATATCTCCTTAATAAACATGGCAATCAGTTCTCGGGAAAATTAAATAGCCAAACTTTTGCACAATGCAATAATAAATATTATAAGACAGTTAAGGAAGTTGTGTTAATCAGATTAAGTATCTAACCAGGTCTAACTCTGTAATTTTGCATGGAGTGAAGGTGCCACTTGCTGTGCAGTTACCTGATTTACTTGCAGCAGAGTTGGTTGGCTGTTGGCTGACCCAATGGTCTCACAAGGGCCTGCAGCTATTTCCTGTATTAATCCTAAACCAGTGTGCTCAGCCCAGCGTGAAAAGATACTGTACTCTTTCCAGTCAGCTGCTCCAAAGCCACCTGGAAGAAGTGGTGGTTGAGTTGCTTTGGGCTCAGTTTGTCTGGACCCATGCAAAAAAGTCTTTTGATACTGAAAAACTCTGTGAACAGATGTTCTTTTACAGTTCCAGCTGTGCTGCTGGAATAGACTGCTAGCCCAAACCCTTGATCACTTCTCTTGACTACAAGTGAGAGCATAACAAATTTCTGATATGTTTCTAAGGAGAACCAGAGTAACTAAAATATGCTGAGTCGTTTGGTCTTTGCTAACTTTAACTGCCTTGGGATAGGGAGCTCTAACAAGAGCAGCTGCAGCTGCTATGAGTAGCTGGCAAGCAACAACACAGCTGTATGCAAAGTGCCTCCGTCCACATCCTTACTGTCTTTGCGGCTGCAATTAAAGATCTGACGATACGGCCTTGTCTGATTCCCAAGTAATGCCAGCTCAGCATCAGGTGGCCGTTGCCCACATCTGCAGTCAGCACCGACCTTGAAGACCTCATCAGAGCTGACCTGCACTTGCTGCTTTTGCTGCACTGGTACAAGGCAGAGCAAAAGCAAGCGAGGACTTGGGTCATCCTGGTGAGCCGAGGCTCGTGCTGCTCTTAACGAGACCACGCTGTCCAGCCAGCTTGCTTCGTCCCCTCATCGGCTGCTGGCTGTGCTTAGAATTTGTGTTCGTGATTTCTGTCCAGCAATTGCTGAACACAGACTAGACCCAGAGGAGGACCTTGTTTTTACCTGCTGAAACACCTGAAAATATGGTTATCCAGGCATGGTTGTTTGTACTACAAGGTTAAGAGCAGTACTCGTGGGTCTACAGGCAGCTCTAGGGTGATGTCAGTCTTAGACGATGTAACTGTCATTTTCACATATGTTAATAAGTAGAAATTAAACAGGCATAAAACCAAATTACCTGTTAAACACTGTGATCCATACCATGGTTCACAGGACACAATTACACTGTTTGTACACTTAGGGAATACCTGAATTCCAAACTCTTATACTGTAATTGTTTTATGAATTGAGTTTGATTCACGGTAACCCAGTAAGTGAGAATTAAACTTAAAAGTTTTCAATGTAATTTGTTCTGACCTTGGATTTTGTGATATTTGAATTATGTAAGCAGTGGATTAGGTTTGTTTAGAGATCTGAATCCCTTTGCCTTTGAGAAATGGTGTGCAGTCTGTAATCCCTTCAGCAGGACTCGACAGAGGTACATAATTTCATCCATACCTGTGATGTAAGGGCAGTGTGAAGAATTTTAGCGTAGTTTGGTGGTCAGTAACAGGCTGTTACTAAGCTTGTCATGGCACTAAACATGATATTCAACTCTCTTGCAGTTACCTCGTGTGTCTGTGTCTCTATGTTATGTCCAGGGAGTTTGTATTTATGTGTTTGGATGTCTTTCCTTCCGCTGAACTCCACTAGTTCTGCTTCAATCCAGCCTTTAAAAAAATAAAATCCTGTCTTTCACACAAAAAATTAACGTAATGAAGTAGTTGAATACTTGTTACTTTTCATCACTATTTAGGAAGTAAATTGGTGCTCATTTAGCTTGCATAAGATAGATAGCAGCTTTACTGAGGGAAGAGTGTCATGCCCAAGCCAGCAAGGGCTGACTTCTTCAACAGCCTTTAGACCGACAGATGCATGACAGGATTTTCTTTCAAGCATTTAGGCATTTTGGATTTAAGTACAGTTTTGATGCTTAAAGGTGATTCTAAATATTCTTGTTAGTGTCTAAGAGACCTTTGAAATACCAGTCTTTAACCGCCACTTTGTAATTTGCTATCTGAAAGTAATTTTCATTGAAATATGACATCTTCTTGTCAAAGATAGTACAAAAGCTTCAAAGATATGGACTGGCTTGCATCTGGTTCTCGCTGTAAGGAGTAAGTGTCTTTAAATTGGCTAATAGAGTTCACAGCTGATCTACAGCAACAGAAAAGAACAAAACATGAAAGGAATAGTCTAGAATCGCTAGTGCTGACAACAGCAGAGTGATTAAAAGTGTTTAGAGAGGATTTGATTTCTTTCTGATATAATGGTCCTTAGGAACAGTTGGCAAATTTTTTACCCCAAAGTTGTTCATTGTCCTGTCTGTGGGCAATTAGAAGGTGCTTCTCTGGATTTCTTAGATGAAAGCTTGCTTTGGTATCTGTTAAATCCCAGATTAGAGTATGAACATCAATGTGAAGGTGATGGTATTAGCCATGGTCGACACAGCATTTTTTCATGCTTCTGTAATGTGATCTTAGTGTATGTAATGTAAATAAGATAATCTTAAAAATTTTTTTTGCATTTCCAAATGATAAAAGCATTGTGTGTCAGTGTGCCTGTGGCAGTGAAGTACGCGTCTTCTTGGCCTGATGCTCATGTTTTGTTTGCAGTCCCTGTCGTGGTAGCACTGGGTGATTGGTTGGTCTGGAGCTTGCTGCTGCTGTCGCTGCAGTGCAGCCCTCCTGCTGTCCACTGGGTCTGGTGGGCTTTCACTGGATCCAGCAGCACCTTGTGTGAGATGGAGAACAGTCACTGGGTTCTGCACATAGTTGTGGCGGAATAGGGAGCTGTGGCACTTGGATTTAATCATGGGGCATTTTTAATCATTCTCCTAAAAGATTCATCTAGTACTACTTTTATAGCCAGGACCTAAATATATTATGCAATGGGAAAAAATATGAGACCCATCAATTTAATTCTAGTAACCTGTTGAAGTACTTGTGTTGTAAACACCACAGCGGATGGCGTGCTCAGTGCTTTGAAGACATGGTGTGTTTTAAGTACTTTACAAGAAGATGGTTTTATTCCATTCCTCTGACCAAGGTGTTCATGAAAACGTGATTTAGATAGTTTGTCTAACTGTTTGTGTTATTCCTGTCTCATGTCAGAGTATTCAGATAGGCAGTCAAGGAGAGTTAGATCTCCTGGTAATCTGGCAGTAATGCTGGTAGGAATTAGAGGACATTGCCCAACTGAGTATTTCCTAAGGAATATACAAACACAATACAAAAGTTTTGGAGATGGAGATGTGAATGACTCAGCAGTCACCTGCATCCTCCAGGCTAGCGAAGGAGGTTGGAGGTACAACTCATGCTGCTGCTGCTGCTGCAAGAGTCCCTTGTCTTGGGAGGCTGGTGGGGCTGCCCTTGGAGGGCAGAGCTCCTTCTGCTGGCAGATCCCTTGGCTGGCTCTAGGAGTGTTGCTGTTTACCTGCAAGTGAATCTTCCCGCATTCGCTTAGGTAGCTGCCAGTTAAATTATTTTGTGGCCTTGTAGATTCACTGGAAACAGAAAGGCTGTAGCAGTTTTGATGCAGAAACCCATGGTACATCAGCTGCTGCTGCTGTGACAAATGTAGAGCTATAGCAAAGCGGTGTTTGCTTGGCCTATGTTTTATAGGTGGTACCATGGTACATGTGCTCAATTGCATGATTACAGATAAAGGCATTAGATGACTCAATTTTTT
Source organism: Mohoua ochrocephala (assembly GCA_013398855.1). Taxonomy (NCBI): domain Eukaryota; kingdom Metazoa; phylum Chordata; class Aves; order Passeriformes; family Acanthizidae; genus Mohoua; species Mohoua ochrocephala. The sequence continues at coordinate 212,089 of VZTA01001568.1, read as the reverse complement.
GCTGTTGTTGTTGCTTAAAGACTTTTTTGAGTAACTTCAACACAGTTTTGAATGACGACCTTTATCTTTAGCTAATGCACAGACATTTACACATATTCAATTAAATCTTTAACTATAGCTTTGAAGTTAACTTGGGTTGCCCTGACTCTTCATGCTGCTTAGCCTGCTCAGCAAGAAAGTATTACCGTCGAGTGAGTAATCTTTTTTCACAATACTAGAAAATTAACTTTTAAAATGTATGCTGTTTTCAGCAAATCATACCGCAGACTGACTCACCTACAAGTCCACAAAATAATTTAATTGGCAGTTACCTAAGAATATGTGCGAAAACTCACCTGTGGGTAAACGGCAACACTCCCACTGCCAGTCCAGGATCTGTGAAGGGATCTGTCAGGTACTTTTGATAAGTTCTGAGGAGTTAATTGTGATCTTGTTCTTGTTAGATGCTCTTGCCCGGTATAGAGTTAACATAATCTCGAAGTCTTAAAGTAAAGCATTACGGTGGAGAAAAATATGAAATAGTACATATCTGTATTTGCATAATATGTATATTTGTGCAAAAACATGTGTCTAAAATCTGTTGAGTATTTGTTTTAATACACTACAGAGGTGAAACTGTTGGGACACCTTCCAGGAGATACCTGACCTTTTTTCTCGAAACTACAGGGCATATATGTCTTAATTTCTGTGGATACAGTCTCATTGTCTTGCAGTCTCTTGCTCAAACGCAGCAGCACTGTTCAAGTGGAATTTGAAGGTTTTGTATATTTATCCAGAATTGCCAAACATCCGTAGTCTACTTTGAGGAGCAGTTTCAACTGCACTGCTGGCTATTTGGCAATCTCAAGCGTGCTTGCTGTGTGTGTTTAATCAGACTCCACAGCGCATGCCTGGAAATTCCACATTTCCAGTAAACATTGGATGGAGCTGTGTGTGCATGGTATGCTGTAACAGCCTGGAGCGCTGGACTCGCTGAACCCATGGTGCTTTGTGCATAAACACAAATTCTGGATAGGACTGCTGCTGCTCTGCCAAAAATCCCAGATCTTTCTTGGAATAAAGTTTTCCAAGATCTTCAGTTTTTCCAAAGACTTAGCTTCCTACATCAGTGCCTTGGCCATGAAAGAATAGTCTGAAATTTATTTTTCCCACCCCTCAAACATACAAAGTATTCATCTGCCAAACTCTCTCACTAGGTTTTCAAATGCCAGGCATTTGTGAACAGTCTTTCCTAGATATGTGTGTGCTTATATATATATATATAAAAAATGTTGTATAGGTGTGATACCCACTGGGGTATAAAATAAGCTATCATAGTAAATGACCCATTCTTAATTTTCTAACTTGTTTGTTTGTTTGTTTGTTTTCAACAGGCAGAAATACTCAGTGTGCTCAGTCACAAAAACATCATTCAGTTCTATGGAGCTGTCATTGAACCTCCAAATTATGGCATAGTTACAGGTAAGGATATTTTTCTGACCTTTTTCTTGATTCTGTAAAACTCCAGTGTTAAAAGGTTATCTCCAATTACAGTGTTTTTCTGATTGTTCTGGTCTTCTTTAAATGTTAAGAGTGCATGGCACCACCTGCCTCAATGTAAGTGGGAGTGCTGGAGGTGGGAACCAGGCTGGGAGCATCGCTGGAGGCAGCATGGAGGCAGATGGGGCCTAGGGTGTTCTTAGTGCACCAATGCAGGACCCCTTTAAACAGTAGCTTTCACTGTGTTCTCTTACCCTGTTCAGAGAATTGCTTTTCCATTTTAATTGGCGTGTCACAAAAGTAGAGGTTTTCATGATATGAAGTTCTGGCTGGTTCTGTGAAGAGGGTAGGCTGCATGCCTGCTCAGAGCAAAGCTGCCCCATGAGTTCTGCCTGCATTGAAAATAGGAGAATTTGCATTGTGAGGTTCACAATGGGAAGAGCTTGAAATAGAGTCAAGGGTTTATAAGACATCTCCCTTTATTCGTTGGAAACTAGGTTTCGTTTGTTTTGACATTCCTAGAATTATGCAGAAGTTGTTTTTTGTGGTATTGTTGGGGTTTTTTGTTGGTGGTTTTTTTTTTTTCCTATCACTGCTTTAAGCTTCCTGCCCTTATCTTGGGAGATGGTCCAGATATAGAATTTTCTCCCTTTCCTGTATGGGACAAACTACATAATATAGGAGTAGAAAGTAAATCCAAAGCAAAGAAATTTCCCATCTGCTGAAACAAATGTTCCGAGAAATAAAATGCATGAAAGCGTGGATTAGGAGGCCTGTTTTGGCATGTCTGTAACCTTTCAAAGTTCAATGTGAAGAGTAGTCTTCTGTGTGTGGCACAATCAAATACCAATTTGAGTCACTGCCAGTCAGGTTTTTATTGGTTCTTAGAGGGCGGTCAGAACTTGTGAAAATTCAGTTATTTCTACCTGCCTCTTAGGCTTGTGGTTATCACAGCAGATGGCAGTGTGACCTGGTGGGAGCACATCCGAAATGCAGCACTTTTCAGGGCACGGGGAGCTCTGCTTACCACAGGAGTATCAGCGCACTGGAGGTCATGGTGTGGCAGTCAGTGTTCCAGGGGTGCATGGGGCGACCACAGTCTTCACCACTCAGAAATGCACTGATGACAGCATATGGACAGGAATTCGAATTCCTTCTGGAAGCAATAAAATTAATAGAAAGCTAATAAATCCAGTAATGTAATTTTACTAGCCTTTTTTAATGTAAGTGTAAACCAGCAAGCAGAGTAGCAAAGGAGAGGTGTAATCAATGACCTGGGCTGATGTCTGGATCAGAAGTCCTCAGCTTGATCTCACAAAAGGTCAGTGTTTGGAGGACATATGACCTGCTTACCAGTCACAGGACAGACAGCAACTGAAGTAATTCACTGTGCTATTGAGAATGAGGACTCTTTAACTACCTGCGAGAAAGAGACTATGGTGTGTAGTTCAACAGCTTTGTTCCACAGGGAACTCTGATCACACCTGGTTAAAGAAGAAAGAGGTTTGGAGATTTTTTTAGCAAACTGTGTTGATTCTCCATGCAACTTCTAAGGAGACTGGAGTCCTGTGGGTTGGAAGGGAAGTAAGGCTCCATTTCCCCACACCATTTTCAAATGGGAGAATGGCTACTGATAAAAGAAATGTTAATTACGCTTGAAATGTCTTTTAGAGGGATTTTCACTTTGTGATCTTCTGGATGGCCTTCAGTGTTGCAGACTTAACCCTGTGTTTAGTCAGAGATTCGTTTCTTGGGCGAGAAAATCCCAAACAAGAAGAAATCTTGAGAAAGTAATGTTTCTTCAGAGTGATGGAGATGAGAGCATTGAGCCAAGTATTGGCATCTACTGAGCATTAGCTGCATGTAATGTCTTATGTGAGATTGTTAAAGCATTCTCTGAGAAGGGTTGCAGCTGCAGTTAAAAAAATGTTTTCCTGCTGGGATGTATGTCAGTGTTCCAGCTCATCCTGCTGCTCAGTGAGCTGCTGACATGGATCACATCATTCTGGATGTTACTGGCCATCTCTGGCAGTGGCCGTCTCAATGTGTAGCTTTCAGATATGGCTTTTGGCCACAGCTGCCTCATCCCAAAAGGTTCTCAGAGCTTGTGCCCCCATTGCACAGGACCATATGTATCCCACAGCCCATCACAGCAAGGCAATCAGAGCTTTTCTTTCTAAAGCAAATATTTCTTTTCCGTTATTGACAAAACATTGTCCTTGCAATATGATTTCCAAATCCACAAGCTCCTAGTAAATACCTGTGGCACCATAAGTATATAGAAGAAATAATAACGGTGGAGCTTTGTTGATTGAAGCTTACTTACCTCTGTTCACACAGAGTGGCAAAGGGCTGGAGGAGCTGAGTTGTCCCTGACCCCGGTGGATCAAATTATGCATTGTAAAGGCATGCAAAGCATGCAGCTAACCTATTCCTGAAGAATCCATTTATAAGACAGATGATGACATCATGGGTAAAAAAAGCTTCTGTTTTCATTGTGGAAATGTGCAGGTCAGCAGCTTACTCCTCTCTCGGTGACATCAGAAGCTACACGTCTGTCCTTTCAGTGGGAGGTTGTGCAGCAGTGATCCAAAGCTAACTTGCCGCTTGAGTGTTTTCTTTCAAGGGACTTGCTGTTTTCTCCCTCTTTCATTTAGCACTGGAATCTCCCCATCTGGCCTGCCGTGTTCTAGGCTGCAGGTTCAGTTTGGTCTCAGTTTCCTTCCCCATGCAGTGATCTCCCAGTGTTTTTGATTTCCTTGGTGAGGAACAATGGAAATTTTTGTATGCATTTAGCCTATCATGTATCAGTCATTGATTAATATTATTATTAACAAAATTCAGATACCTTTGATGTAGTCTTAAAGGCAATGATTTTGTGGCTGCTTTGAAATGATATGAAGATTTTGAGAGTCTTCTAAGTAGGTTCTAAATTCTGCCTGAGAAGCACACTGAATAGCCTTGGGAGAGAGGGACAAAAGGCCTAAGTCGCTCCTTGTATCCCCCTGGTGTTTGTGCTCCTTGGGCTGCACTGGGTGGCATGTGCCTGCCCTGTCATTGCAAACAGATAAAAGAAAATGTATCAGCTGCTTCATCTTATGAACCTCCTGTTGTGTTTTTGGTGAAACATCAATGAATTCTAAATAAGCATAAAACTTATTTAATAAATACTGAGCAGAAGAGCTACAGCCTTTAAACTGCTGTACGTGACCTGCAGCACAAGGAAACCTGTCCTGCTTATCTCAGGGTTAGACTTCTAGTTTCATCCTTCCATTTTTTCATGAACAAATGATTTGATCTGCTGTTCTGTTTCTCCATGGGGAAATAGGAAGCTTTCTACTTGCAAACTCTTCATAACAGATTATTATATATTTAGCATGTGGCTTTACTTAAAAAAAAAAAATTAAAATTATGTTTTGTTATGGAGTGTCATTTATACACAGCACTGCTTACCAGTGGGGACTGTCCTCTGATTTTGGAAACAATAAGATGGATCTGATACCACCAAACTCATCTGTTAACTGTTCTGATCAAGGGTGGCAAATTCACTGTTCAAAAAAGTAAGAATTTTAGGTTATATGAAAGTGGTACTGTGGAGATGTGAGTTGTCTCCAGTTTCACACCTAAATGTGTGTAGGTGTAACTAGCTTGTTATTCCTGTTTTAAGCCCCGCAACTCTGACAGTCAGACTGGATTCCATCTGCCACACTTCCAAACACCAGTGGGCCCCAAAAGCCCTTGTTTGTACCCACAGAATCCTGCTGTGGGATTCTGTAGGTACAGTTAAGGGAAATTAAGAAAAACATCTGCTTGTCCTGAACAAGGAGCATCCAGAACCTTTTACTCTGGAATTTGGACTGCTTTGCCTGGTCTTTCTTGATGCCAGACCTTTCTAGTGTTTTTTTCATTTTAATGCCTGTTTTTCTATATGATTACACTTTTTTGTTCGTTTTTTTCATTTTTTGTTGGTAGTAGATTATGTCTGTTGGGATAATCAGATAAACTCTCCTGCTACACTGGTAATAATATTAGGCTGTCGAACCCAAATTCTTTGTCATTAAGGCAGAGGTTGCCTGCTTTCTGGAACTGGCAGAGTTTCTGTTATGTCTTTCAAGTTAGGTGCAATGTTTTGAAATGTCGTGTTTGTTGCTGTTTTTTAACAGAGTACGCTTCTGCCGGCTCACTGTTTGATTACATTAATAGTAACAAAAGTGAAGAGATGGATATGGATCATATCATGACCTGGGCCACTGACATAGCTAAAGGTAAGCAAGAAGAGGGGCGTATTACTACTCTACACACTCAGCAAATATACAGCTGGAGATGCTTTCCTTAGAAAAACAGGAAAGCCTTCCTAGTCTTCCTTATTCAAATTGTAACAAAACCAACCAAACATATATAAATAAAAAAGGTAAAACCCATTCGCTGTTCTTTTTAATATGTTCCTTGTTTATTATGAGTCCAAAATATTCTGGAGTGAAAATGACTTCTGTGAGCCAGTTCTGGTGTGCCCCTAAGTCCCAAGAGGATAATTTTGCTGATGTAGAGTAATTATGAGGTAAAGTGCATAATTGCCCTTACATTTGATTTGATTTGGGGCATTTAAGGAAGCTAAGGGCTTATTCTCAGCAAACATACTGAAATTCTTCATATAATAATGTAGAATAAGCTGTTTCATCCTTCATGTTCTCTGTGACTGACCACACAAGAATTAGTGTAAACTAATAAAAAAATGTAAATTCACATCTGGCTTAATCGTGTAGACACCTCCTTAACTATATAGTTAGAGAAAGTAACTACATATGATGTTAAAAACCATTAGTATATCCATACAGGTGCTCTGAGAGATATGTGAGCTTTGCTTAGTGCTTTTTACTCAAAGTAGATTACGGGAAGCTTTGCTTCTCCTTCAGCATGTCACTGTGGCATACAGGTATGGCCACTCATAATGAGTACAGCTGGTGGGAACCAGGAAACATGATACGTGATGGCCCTGCTCAGCCTGTCTGACTAGATTGTTCCTTTGTTTTGTGTAGGAATGCACTATTTACACATGGAAGCTCCAGTCAAAGTTATCCACAGGGACCTGAAGTCCAGGAATGGTAAAGTAGCAAACCACTGAAACGCTCTGCATTTACTGTTACCTGTTAATGTGGCATTCAAATCTGTGCCTGAGCTTTGTGAACAAGCAGAACTAACTAATGCCTTGGTTGTCATCAAAGCTGCACTTGCTGAGGCACAGAAGAGCCTGTTCCCTCCTCCCCATCCTGAGCCTGCCTGAAGTTCATTACAGACCTGGCATCATCTAGAGCACTGTGGAGGGCTTTTCCAACTTGTGTCTTGCTGGCCATGATTGGCCATCTCATCAGCTTTCAGATGAGATGCCTGGGCACTCCTCACTTCTTTTTTCTGTTTGGGAAGGTTGAGTACCAGGAAAGGCTGGCAGACACCAGACACAAGGACTGGATAAGGCCTATTATTTTTGATCAGAAAACCTTGTCTTTACTGTGGCCTTTTTTGAGGTTTGACAGATATTCAGGCTTCTGAGTAATACACATTGCGTGTGGAGTCTGTACTTAGCAGTTGACAGTCGTTTCTGAAATTTGCTGTTGAACATTGCCTTTTAGATGAAACTTCTACTACTAGTGGTGGGATAGGAGGGGCACAGATTTTAATAATGCACACAGAGAGATAATAGTCAAGAAACATGTAGGTCTCACCCCAGTTATGAGCTTTCTCCTTTAATTAACGACTCTTCCTGAGAGCTTCTTGTTAAACCTAACTATGCTGGGGAGAATGAAGTTCATCTGTGTTGCTGTCTTTTAACTCTGTAAGGCCTGAAAAGTTTTGCATTTCTTTGGAGGCTTGCAGGTATTCAGCAGATGTTCTGTAAGCTTCTCAAAGAAACCAGGACAGGTGTGCACGATCACGACCCTGACTTACCTTAGGGTCGTGTGTCTTATTGAAAAATGAAGTATTTTGCTGTAAAAATGTATTGGGCTTGTTTTTAAGCATTTTTGTAACCTTTTCTTTTTTCATTTTCAGTTGTTATAGCTGCTGATGGTGTGTTAAAGGTATGAACACTTTAATTATTCAAAGAGAGATGCTGCTGCTTGACTGGGTGTTTCCATGTCTGATGAATGAGGTGGATACTCTTAATACCAGTTTAATATTTTATTTATTTTTGCCAGATCTGTGATTTTGGTGCCTCAAGATTCCACTCCCATACGACACACATGTCATTAGTGGGCACTTTCCCATGGATGGCCCCAGAAGTTATTCAGAGTCTTCCAGTATCTGAAACGTGTGACACATACTCGTATGGAGTGGTGAGTGCCTCATCTCACTGTGCACTGTAGCAGTTCTCTAGTGTGGCAGAATTCGCGTGGCGCAAGAACAGCAATTCTGAAAAAGAACAACAAAAAACCCCACACTTCCTTTTAAGACTGACCCATAATTTATAATTATATGCTTGAAAATGGTAGGAAGAACATAGCATTTTGCATGTTTAGTAACATCTGATTAGAGTAGCAGCATGCCAGTGTAGGAAGTGCATGCTTTGCCACAAGTATTTACCATATGTCCAAAGGCTTTCAGGAGGTACTGAACAACCTGCATCGTGAATCTCTGCTTGTGGATTTTTTTTGTGGAACCAAGGAGAAAAAGGTTGTCTTGTAATAGGTGTGTAACAGGATGAAATCATTAGCATTCCACTTTCCCCAAAATAGTGTCACTGATTTTTATTAAAAAGCACCTGCTCTATTCTCAGTTGTTTAAAAGATACTGCTATCACTATCTGTGCGAATAGACCCCATCTGAAAATATAGAAGCCCAGCACTGCTTTGCTGAAGGGTAAGGAATCACTTATAGTTCATAAGAATGTCAGCGTTTCAGATTCAGTAATATGAATTACTTTACTCTGTCCACAGTTAAACTCTAATTTAGTTTTGCTCTGCAATATGAAGTAGGCTAGAAATAGCCCTACTGGTCACATCAATTGTGTGCCTAACCCTGTAGCCTTTCTCTGGCAGAGGACAGTAAAGAGTACTTTAGGTGGGAAAGGAAAGGAAGTGGAGCTGTAGTTTCCATGCATATCGGTGTATTAACCATTGTTCTGTTTGGATTCAACAGTGGGTGGCAGAATGAGAAATTCTTCACTACCTGTCAAGTATTGTCTCTTTCTCTTTGAGGGATGGGAGGAGATAGATGTGAGGGAGGCACTGTGGTTTTAAGCTAGCACCTATGGCTATAAATAGCTAAGCCGATGTCTCAGTGGAGGATGACTTAAACTTTTTGCCAAACAGTTGTTTATAGTGAGAAAAAAATTTGAGACATGATGTGGCATCACTTAGCAGTGAAAATTTGAAGGTTTGCAAGGAGCCTATATTGTCAGATTCAAAATCCTTGCTTGCTTAACTGAACTAGGTCACAAAGAGTAAGGGAACATAAGCTAACCAACGTAAATGTTAATGTAAACTGTTACTGGAAGCAATCACATATTATCCACTGAAGGGAAACATTCCAGTTTCAAAACAGAACAACAATGTTAGAGGAGAAATTCCAAACATGGTGTTATAATTCAAACTGCTCACATAGTCATCCTAGTTTGAATTGACTTTAGATAATGTTTTCAAAGTGGGAGAAGGTAAGAAATGGTTTAATATCTTATCATGTCAAGTATTAACAGTGCCTTGGGAACAGTATGTTGTGCATAGTTTATTTTACCTCATTCAAAAAGTAAGGTTCCTTTGACAGTTCTGTGCTTGGAGGTAGAAGTCAACTACCCTCCTTATGAAAACAGTTCAGTGTTACCAGAGTGTTTTAACATTGCTATGGGTGTGTAGTGCGCCTGTAGAATGTCTAATAATGACCCACAATTTTTTAATATATTATTTTTGAATTAATGTGTTCTACTATGGGTAGAAGATTATGAATTCATAAGCACTTAGGAGTAATTAATCTTTTTATAACGCTAGTCTTGGAACACCATCATTTTCAGAGGAGACAGAGGGGTAGAAATGAAGAATGGCAGTGGCCCAAGTTCTCTGTTGCTGAAATTACTGATACAATGGGTTATTCTAGCAAGAAATGGCTTGAATATAACATTGAAAGTTGGAATCTCCCTATAATAAATGTAACAACTATCAGAGAATTAGCTAGGGGTCTGAAAACAAGAAATCTGAGAAAGGGTATTTTTGTCTCTTCAAGTTATTATCGTCTATAAAAACAAAATGTAAAGAATCCCTTTTTGAAGCATAACACTTGCCAGCAGCTTTTGTGCTAGAGAGACAAATCTGCTTTACTTCAGTTAAAGTCCTCTTAACAAAGAACAGAATCCTTTCAAATGTAAACTAGTAAGATGCTAGGAATAGATATTTCATTTGCAATATTTCTCATCTTCCCCATGGTTTTCTTTAATTTCCTTTCTTCTATTTTTTTATCTGATGGTCTTTTCTTTCTACAAACCAATCTGTGATTTTAAATATTCTGCTTAAGCTGTGCAAGAGCTTTTTTCCATGAAGTGTTGAAGTCTTTCTGCAGCCTCATAGGTCTGAGCTGCTTCTCGGCTGAAATGAATTTTCCTATTTGTGAGCAGTTTTATACATGTTTGTAGCTAAGGTTTAGATTAGCTTGTCCTGCTCTTCATGGATGGTTAAACAGGCCTATGCATTCTCTGAGATACATAGGAAATAATTTATAATACTGTCATGAAATGCTAAAGCTAAATTTTCCAGGAGATTTATTACCGCACAAAGACAGATCTTACACTTTTCCTTCAGCCATGCTGTAGTTCTCTTTTCTGATTCATTTCCAAGTCCGTACTCTTAAACAACTGAAACCAAGTGTTACGAGCGATCGACCCGGAAACTGACTTGTACGTCATTGCGTGTTGCTCAAAAATTATTCCTTGCCATCTCTGCCATTCCTTGCTATCTCTGCCAGATAGGAAAGTGTATGTGGAATGACAGCGTCACTCTAAAAGCTGCTTCAAAATCATGAAAACATATGCTCGGAATATGTTATCCTGGCAGAACTGTTTGTAGTGCACCACAGTGTGTGTTTGTGTATCAGTATAAATGCGTTTAATCACAGAAAGCTTATCCGATGTAGCTGAATTATTTTATCACTTACAAGAACAAATAAGTAAAACCATTAATTGGCTATTGGTGGCATAGAGACTGCCATTAAATGTAGCAGCTGTTCAAACATTGCTTTAGCTATGAGAACATATGTTATTTATAGAGGGAATGTTGGCCAGCTCCAGGGGTTATCCCTTACTCTTTTTGAAAAGAATTATGTGATCTTCAACTGCAGTTGGATCAATGCAGAGAAGACGGACCTAATTTTCATGCCTAAGGGCAGTACCTCTGTGAGTGCAATGCTAATGCTTATGCTGTACTTCTGCTAACTGTGGACCCTGACCGTTGTCTGTGAACTGTTTCCGACCAGACAAAGCAATTTTTTTTTCCAGTGAAGGTGTTCAGAGTGTTTTCTTTTCCTCAGATTACTTACTTGGATGTTCCCCTATCCAAATGGCACTTTGTTGGCTTTGCACTGGTGTGGGGACGGGGGATGGGGTAGGGGTGTTGTGGGTTTAATTTTTCCTTTGGGTTATTGTCACATAGTTGAGAGGATAGGAATTGAAATGCACAGCTGAGCTGACAGAAGGAAGTGTGCGAGCTTTTTCTGAAGACCACGTATTTCTTTTTCTCAGGTTCATGTATAGGGTGAACACACATGCATTTATCTCTCCTTTCTGTTCCGCTATATGCAAAGATGAGTCCAACATCTTCAGAGGCTGCAGCTTACAAACCACTACATTAAATGGCCTTGCTTTGTTTATCATCATTGTTTCTAGTTTGGCTTTTTTCTCTGTGAGCACCTGCTGTCCATCAGCACAGAGATGTGATGTGATTGGGAAAGCAGGTGATCCTCACCATCACGGGTGGGAGGGGAAGTGAACCATGTCAGTCTCAATTAGATTATACGCCAAAAAGGAAGGATAAATTGATTTCCATATGAAGTGAGCTGGGGAGCTAGTTCTGAAAATGAACAAGTGTGTACCTCATAATAAAGAGGCTTGGGTAAGTCAGGTTGAGGTCCTTGTCTACTGCTGAGTCACCCTGGGGAGAGGAAGAGGCAAATGGGAATGCAGAAGGCACCCATGTGCTGCTTTTTAAAAGACAGCTGATGCAATCATTCACCTTAGCTGATGGTTCAGGGTAGCAAGTCCATGAGAGGGGGTTGAAACTCATGTAAAACGGAACATAGAGACATGTCACCATTGGAAGGAAAGGCTTTCTCTATACAACTGGCCTGAATATGAAAATTGCATTGTTGTTAAAATATTTTCTAAACCTGTGTAAGTAAATACAAAGGTTTCCAACGTCCCACTTTAGTATCTTTTACTTTCATTTAGTAGTAAAATGAAGGCATTAAGAAAAATCCTTCATATTGTGTCCGATTGCTGTTTTTCTCTTCAACTGTGTGCAGTCTTGGAAGTGTTTATAGCTAGCACTGTTGGTTTAGGGAGGCGGTGATCTGTTTGGGCAGTGGAAATAAACACTAAAGGTGTCATGATAAAGGAATTCGGTGCAAAATGTTCTGCACAAGCATATGTGCATGAATGAAACAAGACAGCTCTTAAAATTTACAGTCTTCTGAAAGAAAGGTAGCACAGCGGTAGTTTTCCAGCTCAGGGCTCTTGAAGACATTTAACATGTATTTCATTGTGTTCTTTACTAGGAAGGTTATTTAGATACTGCTCTATCTGATGTGCAAACTTGAGTTTTTCCTCTGTGGTTTCATGCTACAGTCACACAGATGAGGTGGTTCTGCAAGGCTGCTCAACCGCATGTTTGATTTGGTCCAGGGACCTTTGTTTTCAACTGACTGTCTTGGACACTGCTTTTTTTAGCAGTCCCATGAAGTACATGGGACTGCTAAATTTTTTCCTTCTCTCACAATTAAATTTCCTTCTCTACCAGTGGAGAGGTGATAATTTGAGTTACAATTGAGGTGCCTTTTTTTCCTTCTGGAAGGATTGAACTGAGGCTAACAGGATAATTGAATATATCTGTGATAGGTTTCCCCATATATTTCTTATTCTCAGAAAAACTGTTCTTATTTTTCCAAGATACCCTTACCTTTACTAATCAGTCTTCTGACTCAAGCAGAACTATTCAAATAGGTCTATTGTTGGAGTACCCTGTTCGCTTGATTAAAGGCCCAACTCTGCTTCAATGCATTTTTTTTGCTTGACCTCCATCTGCCAATATTGTTGCATTTGCTTTCTAATTATCTTCATAGCTGTCCACAATCCATTCAGAATGATGCAGCTGGAATAAACCTGGGCACTAACCCAAACAGTGAGGATATGGAGACTTGCATAAGGCTCCTAATCCATTTTGGCAAATCCTGCGTTAAATATTTGTTGCTGTTGTTGTTGTTATACTTGATATATGAGCAGAAGAAAAAGTTTGTAGATATTTGTAACAAGATGTGTATATGAAGGTTCTGCTTTAAAAGAAAAGGGGACATATACAAGTGGAGGTACAAAGTGCTATTAATTTGGTTGAATTCCAATACGTTCTCCCAATGGCAGAAAAACAAGTTGGATTCGTTGACTTGAAGCCTTTTTGATGATGCCAAACTCTTTTCTACAGAGTAGCTTAGATTCTTGGGTACCGTGTTACCAGAATGCTAAAAGCATGCAAAATTAGGAGATCTTTCTATATCTAAGGACAGTATGTCTATAAAATCTGGAGGAGAACATTGTAATTTTTTTATATGCTGTATATTGCTTAGTTTAACATGCTCACGTACTTGGAGATAAACAATTACAGTTTTGATTGCAAAATTACATTTTTTTAGGCATATCATAGGAGCAAAATACCTTTTGGATCATATTCACTAGTTGCAATCGCATAGAAATATTTTTTAAATGAAAAATTACTGCAAAGCAAAGATATGTCTAGTTGGAGCTGAGAAGGAGAGGAAGAGTTCATTGTCTTCCCAAGTCCCAGTTGCCAAATGTGAACTTTATAGTGTACAAAGATAGTAAAAAAACAACCGAGTTTTTCATCTTGGCTTTTTCTGTAGAGGAAAAAGCAGAAACATTCAAATTAATTTTGTGAGAGGATCTTGCACACAAACACTGGTCCAAGTTCCTGCAAATGAAAACTGGTTGCCTGGTAATTGGATACAGAATAGTGCTGTATCAAGGTTTAATAATGTATTTAAAATACAAAGTACAGAAATAAAAATTCTTTTCTTTTTTTCTCTTCCAGGTTCTCTGGGAGATGCTAACAAGGGAGGTCCCCTTTAAAGGCTTGGAAGGATTACAAGTAGCTTGGCTTGTAGTGGAAAAAAACGAGGTAAGACTACGTTTCTACATTCAGGTACATAGATCAGAAAACAGTATTGGGGTTTTGCAAAAGACTTTTTCATCTTCTTCAAATTGAAAGTAAGTTCACGCGTATGGAAAGATTAGCAGTAGGAGCTAACACAAAGGGTCAAAGTGATGTTATTCCTCATGAATGGACCCTTTACATCTAATTGTTGCAGCTTCACGTCGTGATGCTGTAGATCAAAAATTGTACAAGTACTGTACTAGTTTCTCAGTCTCAATTGTAAAACCTAGGGGTTTGTTCTTAGTGATGAAAGAAGCCATTGCGTCCAAGGTAGGGGAACAGTTTAACTCCATCTCCTGCGTTTAGGACATCTTTTTACTGGCCGGGAGTTGATATATCTGTAAGAGACCTTCAGCTACTTCAACTTAACTCTCCCAGCAGGAGTCACTATAGTACAAGAAACTGCCGCTTAGATGAAAATTTCAAAAATAAAAGAAGAAAAAATAGTTTTAAAAAAAGAGAGAAATTACAGTTTTGCCACCTACGTTCAACACTACATTGAAGATGAGCTCCTCACTGGTATCGGCAAGGCTGTGGCATAGCTGCAAGCCTCCTCATGCAGAGTCTTTCCATTTCAAAAGCACTTCAGTGGTGTAAACACCGTTTGTACAGTGTCCCCAGCCTCGCTTTTCTTCTTCTCACAAATTGAGGCTTTCAGTTAGTTGGACATGTGAGCGTATATCTGAACACATAGTCCCTTGATATCAAAGACAGTAACTACATTTAAAAAACATTTAAAGTTGTGACTGTACCACACACAGACAAGCATGGAAATCCTCCACAAAGATGAAACCTCCTCTATCTAGACACAGCGGAAGCTTGGGAAACATTACAATGGCGAGGCAGTGGCTGTACAATACAGATTTCTATTATTCTACATAAACTGTTTCTCAAAATGCTTCAGAGTTAAACAGAGGAGTTAGGTTTCCTCCTCTTAGTTTAATATTTTTTGTTGGTGTTTTTTTCCCTCTCTCTTTTTTCTTCTTTTTGAGGACTGGATTAATTCCAGTGAGTGACACTGTGATACACCAATTAGTTGGAAATGCTACAATAACAGTGCGAAGATTGTGAATGTGGTCTTCTACTGCATTTATCAGAGCAGGGGGCACAAAG
Source organism: Mohoua ochrocephala (assembly GCA_013398855.1). NCBI lineage: Eukaryota > Metazoa > Chordata > Aves > Passeriformes > Acanthizidae > Mohoua > Mohoua ochrocephala. The sequence goes on along the minus strand of VZTA01001568.1, from coordinate 197,084 downwards.
ACACTCTTTCTCCTAGTTTAGGAAAAGCCTCGTACATCATTTTGAAGGAGGAACCATAAAGCCTTCCATCAACGGTGTTTGGTTCTTGTGCCTACCACGTGCAGTTTTACGTAAAGGGTACAGAGTGGCACTGGGAATGTTTTAAAGAGATGTAGTGACATGCTAAAAGATGTCAGAGAGTACAACACATTTCTCTGCAGTTTTCCAGAGCAAGGGGTTGTGTAACATACAGTATCAACAAAATGTGGACATGACTATTTTACTCATGGCTGAAGAAACCCAAGGGGTGGCATTCTCAGAGCCAGCTCTTTGCCTGTCAGGTACCACTAGCCTGTTGCTACCATTTTCCTTAGAGGGCTGTGAGGGAGCTTAGACGGCATTGCGTAGTTTTTATTTTTTCTGGCCATGACTTGGGTGACATGTCCAGCGTAAGCCTTGTACAAGTCAGCTTGTGCTACTTCTCTTCTTCGTTTTCTGTGTCCCAAAACAAGTGTAAGGGTCAGGTTCTGCTCTCGGTTCAATCTGTTGATATCAGTGGGATTGCATGGTTCCAGTCCACAACAGAATTGAATCACTGTTGAGCCAGTCCTCCATTTTTTGGACTGCAAGCCTTTTAAAATCAGTGTGGGATCGAGGCCAAAGCATAATTGCATAAGGTGAAAAATCCCCTTTGCAAAGCCTGAGGCCAGCAAATGGAGTAGATTCTAATGTTTCTCTGTGGATCTCCTTTGATGCTCTGCATAATTTCACAGTGTTATTTTTATTCTGGTAGAGATTTTTTTTTAAGCCAGAAAAGCAAAGCATGAGAGTTCAGGTTATGCTAGACATGATCTCATAATAAATTGCCACTGAGAAATATATTCTTTATTATAATAAGACATTTGGAACCTGCTACTTCCATATTACATATTACATAGGTGACATTCTGCACAAGTGAGACAAGTGGTGATTGCAACTGATTCTCCACCTCCTGGAACAGTGAGGGTTACAGACAATACTGTAACAAGACTAGCCAGTGTATTTTTAGGCTAATGACTCAATTAGAGATCAAGCACCAGTACAACTTATTTATGCATTGTACAAATTTCTGTGTATTTCTTCCACAGAAACCCTTGCACATTAAGTTATGGCATTAATAATCAGACTTCTGCAGTGCCCGGCCTCTGTATCTCATGTTTCCAGTTCTTACGGTGTTCAAATGCTTGCGGAGCAGAATTGTTTAACTCTTACTTTTGGCTGCTGTGTCTTGTAAGACTTTGCAGGTCACGCTGCAGTAATGTAGTGGTACAGAGTGACATAACTTGCTCTGCTTTGCTTCTGAAATGGCAATAGTAGGGCAGATGAAAGGGTCTTCCTGGCAGGTTAGTCTGAACAGGACTGTAATACCTGGTTCTCACCTCTTAGAGGACAGGAACCCTTTTTCCAGCTTGATCTCTCTTACATTTGGACTCATTTTCACTGAGAAACTGTTTTTTTAATCTAACTTTTAAAAATTTATTTATATAATATGAAACATCTGAAGTCAGTTAACTGTGTTAGGGAGAGCAGAGGGATCTCCTTCAGTGTGTAATGTTGGAAGCATGTGCAGTCAACTGGAGAGGCTTCGGTATCTGTGTATGTGTATGTGAGAAAGGATTTCCTTTTAGGCTTTCCAGTCTGGAGGCAGCCTATTAATGTAAAAATCTTCTAAGGCTGGCTGAGTGAATTTCTTCATGGTTTAAAACTCTCAGCAAATGAAACCAAACTAGCTTCAAACTAATTCTCTGTAGTCAGTGGTCCTGGCTATAACCAGCAACTCCTTGTCTTCAGTCATTAGGAAATATTTATGAGTTCACTGTGCTCCGCGAGTGCTTTCTGAGATCTGCATGTCCTCATTAATCCTTCTGACCACAGGCTCATGAAACATCTCTTGTGTCATGTAGAGCTTCACTTAACTCTTTTTAACTCACTTAATGTAATCTATATTTCAGCTATTTGTGTGTCAAAAGTGATTATAGTATTGTACAGCTAGATCATTTATGTGGGAGAAAGGAATTAAGGCGGGCTGTACATTATGCCTATCTGACAAGCATCTCAAAATACTATGCAGTAACCTCCACAAACTATTATGTTATATGATTAAAAGCTGTTTGTCTTGGTTTTGCTGCTTCTCTCTGAGCTTTCTTAAAGAACTCCGTTTGTGCATTTGATACATTACTTCCTTATAGGTCTATTAAAAATTATTTGTACTTCTTGCTAGTGTTAGTAATTTTGATTTTTCTTTCTAATATGTCTCCACATTTTTTATATTGTGTTTAAAAGAGAGAGTGTGCTTTAATTCTTTGAAGTCTATTGCTCTTATAGGAAATTGTTAAGTAGCAGCCTAAAGGGAAATGCTTCCAGTAACTGGTACATTCTCTTTCCTTTAGAGGTTAACCATTCCAAGCAGTTGTCCCAGAAGTTTTGCAGAACTGATGCACCAATGTTGGGATGCTGATTCAAAGGTAATTATATGTGTGTTTGCTTTCTACACCACCACTCCATTGTTTTGAAAACTCCTTGTTTTGCAAAATGCATTAGCATTTCTTCAGGGGACGAGTCTGAGCTGACACCATTGACACATTTCTTCACAAAGATACCCAGGACTCTTTTTTTTTAGTGGGTTTATATATTTATACTTAAATGTGTCTCTCTCCCTTTTAATCAAGAGGTCCTATGCTGCTAACTTTCCTGACTACTAAAGACAATGACAGGAAATATGGTAAGATGGCAAAAATGTAGCCATTTTGGAGCAAGTGGAAAAATTGCGGGTTTTGTATTTTCTTTCAAAGGTTAATATTTAATCCCTCTTGGATGTATGTGAGCATCACGTTATGAAATACATATTTCAAGGTCCAATTCTGTGCCCTACTTGTGTTGAAAACACACGTATAAGTAAAGAATAAGTTAATCCATAAAACATGGGTAGGAACGGCAGCAACACATTCTAAATTAACATTAAACCTTTCCTAATCTGTTCCCTTAGGACTTGAATGGTGAGCTTTATAATGACTGTACCATAATAATACAATAACAGAATTACTGTTTAACCATGAAAACAGAATAAAAAGTTAAAAGAGCTGCACCATTGTCACTATTAATCTGCTGCTACAAGGAAGGGATTAAATAAGTATTTAGACAGTAAAAGCTTTTGTAGATTATGAGAGTTACCTTCTTTAAATGGACTCTGCGACCATCCTGTTGTACATAAAACTGGCTGAAAAGAGCCTGTGGGCATACTAGCTTTAATACCAAGGATTAACATCCATTTCCTTTGCCTATGAAAATATTTGAGACATTGAAGAATAGTGAAGCAAAGGAAATTGTGCTCTTTTTCTCAAGTCAAGGCACCAGGAAGAACTTTGTTTCTTTAAACTCAGGAGAAAGTTAGCTACTGCTTCAGAGAGACCAAGATTAATTCCAAGACAAATTAGAGTGTATAGGTAGATGCTCTAAACTAGAATTTATTGCCAGAGAGTAGCCATAGAGGAATAACATGAGAACGGAAATATCCATTCTTGGTCTCTCCTTTTAAAGCGAGGGGCTGCTTTCCTGCAGAACGGATCTGGAAGACTGAGATCCATCAACACGTGATTTCCACGTGAACAGACGTAAAATTGCCGTTCTCTTAATAGCTCCTTGTATTCTCCCCACAGAAGGGAGGGGAGAAAAATGCTTTCAGTTTTTGAATCTACGAGTAGGCTGCTTAAGTTCTAGGTCAGTAATTACTGAAGGGGACTTTCAGTGCCAACTACTTATCTTTACTAACTGCTCCCAAATGTCAGCATCACTACCAAGGGCCTCAGAATAAGAATTACTGGAGCTTCTTTTCTGTAATTGTAGCACATACTAGATCAGCTCGCTGCACTGTTCGAGCCACATCCATAAGTGTCCAAAAGACTGTTGCTGTTTTTCAAGGAGAGGGAGGGATTTGCATGTTGTAAAAGAATGATGCTTAACCATCAGGCTGAGTTCTGTCTGACAGAGTAATTTATCTGGGTGTGGGCTGGTTCCTGGGGACATTGTTCCCAGAGGTGTCTCTGATGCATGCAAAGTGTGAATCTCCTGTGAGATGGGGTTTTTCTGACAGTCTGCTCTTCGCTAGTTTTTTTCACGCAGCTCTTCTTCTGTTAGGCAATTACAACTTTGTTCACATGACTGAAACGGAGTTATCTGTGGTCACAATTTGGGCATGTGACTGACTTATTCAGTCACGTGTTGGGAAAGGATCACTACTTACAGTTCTCAGAATGCTTTGATAAAGGGCTGTGTGGCCTGCATGAGCCAAAAGATGGAGCACGCTCCTCTGAAATACTGCTCTGTGTAACGTTCCCTTTTTGCCAGGATTAGCTTTCGAAAATCAGATCGTTGATGCATGAACAAGTTACCGAAGGTCAAGCAGGGGTGAGCTTGAGTATGTCAGCTGCTCAAAAGCAGTTGCTAAGGTGCATACTTTTAGCCCACAGAAAGCATGAGGTAACTTTTGGTGGCTTCCCCCTGAGAAATGAGGGATATGCATTTATGGTGGGGCTAAGGAATACACTTGGAGAGCTGCTGCAGAGCAGCTGGTGTGTCAGACTCTGCTCACACCATAATTTCTTCACGGGAACAGACAGAGTTATTAATGTTGCTTTGAATTCTTAAGAATTTCTTCACACATGGAGGAAAATATCTGTAGTGCATTGCTCCACGTGATACTTGGGATGGCAGTCTTTATGCAGTTTAAACTGCTAGTTGAAACAAAAAGTTCACACCTTAAAATTTCTACCAAACAAGTTGCTTTTGCTTGGGTATTAGGTAATTGTAAAAACAAGGTTGCTCATCACTGATGTCTTTGTTTACTGGGGTTACTTGCTTTTGAGACATGGGTGAACAATTCTTTCTCATTTCGTCTGTTCCTTCAGTTTCTCCCCACATCAAAGATGTTTATAAATTACGGAGTATTTTAATGGAAATCAGAAATCTGGGAACAGAGAAGAAGCAAAAAATGAAAGACATATGGATTAAATATCCTGGTTTTATGCAGACCTATTCAGTAAGAAATACCGAGTGGAAGGAAACAATGAAAACATTAGCCAGAATTATTTCTAGAGGGGCATATATTTTAAAGATTTCAGTATGAGACATCACAGATATAAAGGGAAACAGTTTTCAAAGGCGACTCATGCCTCGATATTTTAAGAATCCCTTATAAGGGCTTTCTAGAAAGTGCTAAGCAGTTATCCACGGAAAAGAAGACTTTTTTTTTTTCTTTAAAGTTTCTCAGCTTAGGCTCCCAATTTCACAAATCACTTCTTGCCAGTTTTAACCAAGGTACCACTCTGCACTTGGAATGCATTTATTAAATCTGAAATTATCCTTTCCTAAGGGCAAGAAACCAACAAAACCCACATGACAGTGTAGGCTTGTGCCTTCCTGTGAGGTTTGTCTCCATGCAAAGCTGTTACCTGTAAATCCGGCGGCTGCAAAGCTGGCAGGGTAGCTGCCGACTATTCACAGAATTTGCACAGCCAGAGATGTACAGTACTTTGACAGTGTTGTGTGACGCTGCATTTGTTCCAGCTCCAGTTGCACAACTCAGCAGCTCCTTTGCTTGTGCTGTAGGACCCACCAAGTGAGTGTTGCTGCTTCTCCCAAATCAGTTGGTTGATCCTTTTGCCCACCCTTGGTGAGAGCCCTGTTCTCTGTCGTTATCTCCACTCTGGTTACTCCAGGCAAGCCTGACAGTAGAGTTGACTGTGCTCACTTAGTGTCAGCCCTGCCCTATACTTCCCAGTATACACCTGAGAAAAAAGGAGCAAGCAAAACTCATGGAAGTGTTTTGTACATTATCCTGAATAGTCCATAAAATATTGTCGATAATGCAGCATGGGAATGTTTGCTCTTGGTGTCTTCCTGAAAATAGAGTTTGTTTAGTACAGGCACATTATGTACCTGCCAGTCTGTTGGACGAGTGCGTAGCAGTTGCAGTACCCTGGTAAATTGCAGGGAGCCACTGTCTCCTGTCCGGCAGCTTTCTCACCATTTGGGAAGCCCTTGAATCCCTTCAACAGTTCACATCCGCTGGTGTGGTTACAGGAGGTGCAGTAGTAGCAACAAAAAGCGTGTGAAGGCCATGGAAAGGTTCTTCTGCCCCAAAACTGCGCTGGAGTTGGTGGTGGTGGTGCCACGGATGGATTTTGTGCTCTGTGCCCCCAGTGCAGCCAACTTCTGACCAGGGAGGTTTGGGCTCTTCCAGGGTGTGTTCAGAGGATCTGCTCAGCTGTGGCAGGTCCAGCAGCATCATGCACGTGGAGGGGAGGGTGGCTGCCTCCCCAGCCCCCTGTAAAGGCAGGGTGACCCTGCTGGGTTTCCATCCAAGGGACTGTGTCATCAGTGCAAGCAGTGTGCTGCGGAACAGGTACCTGTTGCCGCGAAGCTCAGCGTGCCCAGTTTGCCGCTCCCCGCGTGCTGGGCTGGGGACCAAATTGCGTAAGCACGAGTGGCTGGGGCAAGCACGTCTGTTGCAAAGAAAATCTCTGTAGCTCACTGAACTGCCCATTGCCTGAAATCGTGGAGATGGACCAAAAAATGACAGACAAAGCCTCCAGTTACAGCCGAATAGTGCAGCATTACAGTATAAGAGAGCTTGTCTCTTTTTTTGTTATGCATTTGACACTTTTTCATGCTGTTTGACATTTAAAATAAAGAAATTGTCTTTCTTTTATAATGTGGAAATCATTTGGATCTTCCTGAGAGAGACACCTCAGCATTGTTCCTAATTGTTTTTGTGCTCCCAAATTAAAATGCACGTTTTAATTGCGGCATCTGTAATTTTAGCAGAAATGGTATAATTAAAGGCACGATAGAGAGAGAATGCGCATCATCCCCTTATTATGTATCTACATTTTGTTTCAACCTTTTGTCTCAACCTTGTCTGGGGTCTGTCAAACAGACTAACAGAGTCAGCGCTCTTTCAAGAAACACATTTAACTGTGGCTTTTTCAGTTTTCAATTATTATCCTATTTCATAGCTTCCCTTTGGGACTAAGGGAAAAGAAAAAAAAAAACAGGAAAGTTTTAACTACTCTTTCTGAGTTAGCACAGTGGGTGCTGGATGGAGAGCCCTGGAACAGAAAGTTCAGTAAATGAGCCCAGGACAGAAGAGCACAGAGTCCACTAACGTGAGCTTATCTGCCAGGCGAGACGTCCTTCCCTAGCCTCAATCTGCACTTCTTCCTCGGCTGCTCCTGAGGCAGCTAAGTGAGAGTTTTTCTGAAAAGTACCTCTTCTGCAAGAGGGGAACTGCACCCAGAAACCTGTTTTTGATGGGCAGCTAAATGGCTTGTTCACACACCAAAGAGTTTATGTTAATACCTGTAAAAGGCCATCTGTATAATTACCAGTTGCTGATGGGCCAGCCTTCTCTATTTGGAAGCATTTTCCTTCTTGAGAAAAATTATTCTTTCAAATTAAGAATCTACATGATTATTGATGCTTCTGATGTTTAATGCTGTTTTACTAGTAGACATGGGAGACTAAGCTAAAGCTTGAGTCCTACTAGCCTATGTGACTCTTCCCAAACTTTTCTTTAATGGAAGAACAAAAAGAAACCATTTACAGACTTACAGTCCTCTTGTCGGATGCTGTGGTCAGAAAGAAGTGTGGCAATTTGTGTTAATTGTGGGGTTTCAGTTGAAAAATTCCTGCAGATAGTTTTAGTAGTTTTATATGAATGCAAATGCTCTGTTTTGGTTTTCTTTTTTCTTCAGAAAAGACCATCTTTCAAGCAGATTATTTCAATCCTGGAATCTATGTCAAATGACAGCAACCTTCCAGACCAGTGTAACTCATTCCTGCATAACAAGGCGGAGTGGAGGTAAGTTTTCTTCCTCCCACGATGAAATGATGTGGTTTTACATTGAAATGGTGTGAGTGGTTTTTTTCAGGAAGACATCAGACTCCGATGATGTACTGGTAGAAAATATGCGTGCTCGAAGTATTTTTAGAACGTAACTTACCTTGTTGTTTTTCAGGAATGCCCAGAATGTTGCGAAACTTGTATTAGGAGCCAATGCACTTAGCTGTACCCTATATTTATTATTACACTGGTTTAGGCATCATGATATTTATGGTTTTGTGATTCACATCTTAAAACCAATTACGAGTTTTCAGTCAGTAGCGTGGGGGCAAAAGAGCTCGGATAATATATAATATGTAGGTTTGATGCAATTTTCATAGAAAGTGTATTGGTGATGTTAATATTAAAACAAACAAAAAAAAGATAAGGGGCATAAAACACCCCCCTTCCAAGTCAAGTCTCTATTTGTCCTCACTTGTATGCATTCTACCATTATACATTCTCTCCTTTGCATTAACTGTGTGTCCACACATCCAGCATATGCCCGGGCCAGTCCTGTTTTTGCGTCGTGTCCCAGCATTGCTTGAGCATATGATTTTAGCTATTGCTGATTGTAATTGTTATTCATAAGTGATTATAAGTGGAGATGAGATTTGAGAAAATTTTATTACATTACAGTTTTGCAGTAAAACTTCCAGCCTCTTTTTTGGAATGTGCGAAAACTTCAAAAACCTGTCCCTGAAGCTTATTTGTGGGTTAGAAAACTTGCTGCTTCCCAGTACAGCCTTCTGGTTGAGAAGGAAAATTGAAAACAGATCTGCACAGGGAAATGATTTTTGCAGACGATCGTGCCTCAGTCTATATTAAGAAGCCTTGGCCCTACGCCAAGTAAGCAGGGAGCAGAAATACTGAAAGATTCCGTGCATCGAAGAAACCGGGACGGGGTGGAGGATGGGGAAGAGCACATGGAAATGGGGCTTGTGTCAAGCCCGGCAAGCCCGCGTTTCTTCCGCTGCCTTCCAAGGAAAGGCAAGCCGTAGAGTTGTACTGGGGCGAGTGGAAAAACTGAGCTGTCGCCGGGACGCCCCCGGTCACACGGCGGGGTATAAATAGCCCGGCCCGGCGGCGGGGGCTGCGCGCCATCTGCTGGCGGCAGCGCC
>VZTA01001568.1:138220-187986 GCA_013398855.1 Mohoua ochrocephala | reverse complement strand
CCCGCAGCGCCTGGGCCTGCCCGGGGCCGCGTCCGGGCGCTGCTTTCACACCGGCACCGCCGGCGGGTGTGCTGGGGCGTGGCGCACATTTAAAGTACCCTAACCTACCTCATGGCCACCGTTGTTTGTGCAGACTCTGAGAATCGTATTGTGGTTTTGATAGCAGACAGAACAAGGAGGGTTGGAAAAAAAATACGCCCTAGTGAGGGGTTTCTTGTACACCCCTGTATAATAAAAATATTTATTTAAAAGATGAGCAAGTACTCAAATGTCTTTAGGAAAAGCAAGTAACTACTTAAAGCTTACCAATATAGCAAAATAAAAGCTGTACTAGCTGACATTTGGTAGCAAACACTGTTTTACTCGATCAGTTTATTTCTTGAAGTGTGACTCAGGTGGCCCAAGTATTTCTTCCAAATTTTGTTTTGATGGACCTAAATTTCTCAGATGAGGAATGTCTGAAAAGGTGTTAATGAAAAGCCGTGTAGCAACAAAAAGCTCTTTAGTACTATCAAGTAATGGAAAAACTTCTTACCATGGAGACTTGTGTTAAAGATAAATATGGCATTTTTTCTGGAAGAATAAGTGACTTGGAGACAAGGAAGTATGAGAGAGAAAATACAAATTCATGATGGGACATGATTTGTCTGAAAGCAAAGATGATTTCCGAATGAAGCCGAAATGAAAACACAAGGTTCAGAAAGAGCCCAAGTCATGTGGGCACTTGTTTGGAAGCTGGGGGGGTGCTCTCCTGCCCAAATTCTGGTAATGCCTGCCTGCCCTGATGTGAAAGCCATGTCTGTATGGAGGCATTCATGAATGTTGAGCCAAATTAACAGAAAGTATGCAAAAAACATGCCACCTGAAATAGATGAAAGATGCATAAAGTGATCCCAAAGGATAAACTAAAAGGATATACTAAAAGAGACTAAGTTTGTTACTAAAAACAATTGCACAGAAGTTTAATGTGTTTTAACTTCTGCGTTGAAAAGTCTTTGCTTTTACTGATTGCTTTTCTTTTTTTTTTTCCCAATGTTTTTTTATCCCATAGTCATTTGCAAAGAAATAGCTGAACCAGCAGTAGGGAAAGAATGAGATGTATTGCCACAAAATAGGGAATTTTAATGAGGCCTGGATATCAGAGCCCTGGAGAAGGATGGGCTTGGGAAAAGCAAAAGTTATGCTTGTTCCTTTGAGGGACCTCTGAATTAATGATCCAGATACTGCACTTTCACAAGGATACTGCACTTACCAAAGCAAATCAAAGCTCAGACAAGCTGGATTGTGTTTTTCCCCACTCTTAAAAAAAGGCAAGCTGAGGTTCTTTTTGTATAGACATGCCAAAACTGTAGCTATAACAGCAAGCAACTGGAGTTTTCAGTATCCCTGACTGGCTGGCATGAAAACTGAGAGTGGGCTGAGTCTATACATGACTGATGGAGTTGATAACACAAATGATGCTTTGACTTATCTGTATAATGTGGTCTTATTTGCAACGTTTTCTGGTCTTAATTTTTAAATTAATAACACATTTTGATCTGCTCGTTCTGTATTTCCTTAGAATAATTCAGTATCTTCTTTCCTAATTGTTCTACACATGTTCGGCACATTTTTATTATTTAATAAAATAGGGGCACTGTCTTATGCCTGAGTTGCATAGGTCTGCCCTGTGTTTAAGTTCATATTCTGTGATCTTTTTGGAGCCCTTTCTCAAGTCACTTGTATTACAGTAGGAAAAAATTACTGTAGAAGTAATGATGTTCCAATTCAGTGAGAGATCACATTTGTCTGCATTTAGTCATATAGACTAACTGCATCTCTCCTTCCATCCTCTCCCCACGAGTGGCTGCTCCAATGATTAAAATAGTTTATTAGTGATACTTATATTACTATATCAGTAGCAATTCAAGACATATAAACAAATGCCAGTCATTGTTTTTAATCTGGGAACGTTTATCATTATAGTTTCTAGTAATGCGGTGTTTGTTCTTCAGTGTCACAAAATGAAATTATTCTGGAGAAACCAGTAAACTCAGACTGCAGAACTACAGAAGCAAACAAATCCACATGTCCTGTCATGTATAATGTTTCAAGCTGCTTCATTTATGGAGTAGGACTCATTAACTGGGCAATGTACAGTAGCTTTCTCTTTAATTACACAGTTTCATTATGCGGTGGAATTACTTTTCAGAATGCAACTGTTTTTGCAGACTGACCTTTTATTATAAGAGAAGTTTCTGTCTAATGAAGAGAGGTAATTACAGTCCAAAATAGACTTTTGACATAGAGAAAACTATTGTTACCAGGACTCCCCTAGTGCATAATATTATTTTAAAAGAGAATGTAATTTACATATTTTAAAAATTACGGAGTTGTGTGTAAGTAGCAGCGATGATGAGAGACAAACTAAGAAAAGCAGTGCTTGCAACTGCTCTCAAATTGCTCTGTAGTTCCCACAGTAGATAGCATGGTATGTGTTGCACCTGCCAGAAGGGGTTTATAAGGGATATGGGTGTCTGGATAGGAGTCGCTTTCTGACCTTCGGTCCAGTGCCTTTTAGTTTGTTCCCATGTTGTCTCTTTATTACGATGTGTGACCACTTTCTACCTAGCACAGAGATCTTGAACTGTGCATGTCTAAATATGATAGAGAATTTTTCTTGAAATTTGAAGCGTGATAATTATGAGGGACATTTGTTCTGACCACCACACAGAACAGCTCGCTCAGCAGGACTCAAGTGTGATAAATGCCTTTGCCCCCAGGTGGCTGATTTCTGCAGTAGAATTAAACATGGTGGTAAAGTTTGCAGTAGGATTTGCTGGTTATTCGAGCTCTGAATCCTTTCACTGTACTTTGTAAGCATTACTCTCTGACAGAGATGTCTTATCAAAATGAGGAATCCATAAAATTTGGAATATTTATATTATTTGATTTGCCTAAATAGACTCTTTGGGTATGCTGTTTTCCCACATTGAGAGGCTGAACTCTTTTAGGTTGATAGTGAAGAAGAGCTTAATCATTCCATGCCAGGACAGGAGTAACGCACCGTGTGGGTGGCTGGGCGGAGGGGCAGCAGCTTATTCAAGGGGTATCCTTTAGCAGAGGAATCTCTGCGGTGCCTTTTGCACCTCGCTGGCTCTCCCCGTCTGGCCCGCGCGGTGTAGGCACGCAGCCGGACCCAGGCGGGGATGGCCAGCCCAGGCACAGCTGGAGGAGAGAGGCGGCTCCCCTCCGGATTCCAAAAGATGTTTTATTCGAAGCAAACCAGGGACAAAGAGAGGGATTTCTCCCTCGGGACTCCCTTACAAAGGGGTCCCGAGAGGGGGGGGTCATCCAACAGCAGCCAATAAGGAAGAGGAGAGAGGGGAACGGGGGCTGGGTTACCTCCTTATAGGAGTCTACAAGATTTGATGAGAGGGGTCTTTAAACAGAGTTAGGGGGTACCTTTAAACCTGGGAGCTGGCCCACCAGCGGGCCAGCCCCACACCGGGGTCCACCGGCCTCCTGGTGACCACAGCTGTTGGTTCAGTCACTACAACACAGGAGATTTACAGGAAGAAGTGATTCTCTTTCTCCACTCAAACAGAAATGACAGCTAACTCTGTTAGTCCTTCTACTTTCTTTATGAAAACATCAGAAGGAGCATATTTTGTTTACAGTGTGTTAATACAAGAAAAATAACGTGGAAGCTGGAGCAGAATATTTGGCCTTGCAGAGTCCAAATAGCTATCTTTGGAGCTCTCTTTAGGATCTCTTGTCTCCTTAGGAGCTCACTTTTTCAAGGAGAAAAACAAAACACTCTGATTGACTCTTCCCACGACTGTCAGGATAGAGGTGGCAGGCAGTGCACAGTCTCCCAAACACAGAAATGGTTTGTTAAATGCAAGTACAACCTCTGATTGTACTGAGAAATTGGTGATTTCTCTTTGGTTACTCCACGAGCAAAAAATATGTCTGAATCTGGTGACATGATTGTTGTTCACCTTCTGTGTATTTGTGTAGTGCAAAACTTATTAAACTCTTCTCCATGAGCAGTCCAGTTCATGTGTTTAAAATATCCTGTCCCTCAGAAAGTACATCAAAGGAAACTACTTTGTTAAGGGAGGTACTTGCAGTGAAACCAGATAAAGATGGTAGCTGCCGCTTCTTAGAGTATTGCCTTCGTTTCCTGCCTTTCCTACTTTTCATAACTTTGCATGTATGGTGAAAAAGGGAGAAAAATAAACCAAATCCTTTTCACAGCTGTTCCAAACTTGAGAAGCTTGTATTTGTAACTATTTGCAGGGCTGGGCCATATCATGGTTTGTATTTTTGCTCTTGTATGTTCACCTAAAGAAACGGGAAAGTAAGTGGGGAAAACATTCCTCCACAAAATGCTTCTGTGCATTTTGAGTGTAAGTCCAAACAGTATTTATAGTCAAGTTATAAACCCAGACAGATGGGCTTCTTGGACTGCCTGTATTGTGTTGCTAATGCTTGTCCCATTACCAGTTCTTAATGCAGTTTCTTTATGGATCAGATAATGTTTCATGATGCTGGGGAGAAGGAAGGCATTTTCGTTTTTAACATGTTTTTGTTATATGGTATTTTACTCTTTTAAATGTTATTTTTCTTCAACTGAAGGTATTATGGTTGTTCTCAAGTATAAACATTGCCATTTGTTCCTAAAGCTGTGAAAGACTTTGCATTTGGTAATTAAATGAACTGCTTGAGTTAGTATTGTACTTTTCAGCTTTTCACATTTAATTAACATTCAAGTGGGAATTATGAACAATTTATATCTGTCAGGAAAAGACAAGACGTAACAAATTGTCTCCGTGCAGATGTGAAATTGAGGCAACCTTAGAGAGACTAAAGAAACTGGAGCGTGATCTGAGCTTTAAAGAGCAGGAACTAAAGGAACGGGAGAGACGTTTGAAGATGTGGGAGCAGAAGTTAACTGAACAATCAAATACTCCTGTAAGTAGACAATAATTCAACCTTTCATCTTGTGTCAGAAGTATTTGGAGCTTTGTCTATGTAAATCTGAAGACACACCAAGAAAGTAGTGCTCCTGTTTTTAGTTGTTCCTTTGGGCCAATTTTATTGCATCACTCCAGATAACAATAATTTTTAAAATTTCACCTAATACATTAGATACCACATATTACTGATAGTTCATATTGTGACATGGGCATTTTAAGTAGTGTCCTATTGTTTAAATTATTTAGAGTTCTCACCTTTAAAAGTTGTTTACATTCAATAAATTATTTTTTCAACGAGAAAGTTGTTGACTTTATAGGATGCAGGATTTGGTCTTAAATGTAAGAATCATTTGTATCTTCCAGAAGGCATGTCAGGAAGCTTATGCAGCTTTTTTTGATTCTGTTCTTTTTCTTTGAGAAGAATTAAATTCCCATTGTGTGAAAAGGGAGTTAAAATTTGAAGTATTAATTTAAGGTTTTGTTCATAATTATAGTTAACATAACTTTGACTGGTCAGTTACCAGTTGGTAGAATTGCCACATTTCTGTTAGTAAATTGAACAAAAAACCTTCCTTGCATTATCTTGAATTTCTTAATGAAATACTGTGCTCTTCAACCACTGATTGGCAGAGGGAGGACCATGGGGTTAGTGCATGGCGAGACATATTACAACAGAGTTGTTAAAAAAAAATATTGTGATACCTGCTTGTTTCTAAAGCACTAGCTAAAACAAATACCAAATTGAGATTGCAGTTGCATATGATTTTTCTTATGCACAATTTTATCCTTCTTAAAACCTTGATTCCAGCCAGACCCATTTACATGCGACTTGTTTTTAAGGCACAGCTTATTGCTGTTGTTTGAATGAAGTTGCATTTATGTTCCAGCTGTGAACGTGCAGTAATGAAATCATGGAGGATAAATGTTTTCCTATGTGCAGATTCTGTATGTTTTCTGTAGATATCTGTATGCCTGCTTTAACGCTTGCAAGATTCCAGTAACTGAGCTGTGGGCCATCCTCTATGCTGAGCACAGCATGAGACACAGCCTTAATGAGCAAACCTTTTCACCAGCAAGGCCCTAGGGTTTTTTTATGCTGTACTTGCTTATGACTTGTACTTTTCACTTAGAGCTGGCATTGCTGCAAGAATAAAGCATTGTGCTAAGGCCTATTGTGCTAAGCATGAACTGTCTTTCTGCATAGCATTAACCCAACTCTCCTATTGCATTTAAATGCAATTTCTTCTAATAGAGAAATATAGGTTTGTTTTTTCCATACATCTTAAGTGAGCCGTTACACGGAACATATTTTTTAAAAAGCCCTTTTATTGGAAAAAATTTTACATACTGGCAAAAAAAGGACTTGTTCAAGCAGGATTGGTTTTTTCGTAGCACTGGTTACACATACAACTATATTGTAAATTCATAGCTGTATGAATTCACAAAATATCGTTGGGCATTCTCTTTGCAAGCTGTAATCCTTGGGAGTCAAGCGTCTGTCTCCCTCCATTAGTTAAGGCAGTGTCTGCTCAGCAGCACCAAACTGGAGGGTTACAACAGGGAGCTGCAGTGCTCGACTTTAAACTACCTTGCCTGTCAAAGCAGGAGTAAAGGTATGACAACCAGAGCTGTGACACATCTTCGAGTTCCCATTAGGCATAAACCTGGTTCTTAGCCAACGCTAGGCCTCGTTGTGTCTTAGCTGGTACTCTCATCCTTGCTCTATGTTCTGCAGTCACCTCTTCATTTTGCTCTGCAGCAAAGACCAGAGGCCAGCAGTGGTGTGCAGGAGGAGAAACTTAAACCAAGTGAAAGGAGAACAGCGAAGCTGTCTCTGCCACTTGATTTTCCAGTGTTGTAGGATTGGTAGAAGCTTCATCCTGCATGGTAGGTGACTATGAGTGGCCGGCCGCTCCAGCTCCCAAGAGTAAAGTGCAGCTTCACACACTTCAGCATGAGGGAAGGATGAGGCCAGTATTTAGAAATGCTTCTGTGCATTTCTCTCCGCTCTTGTTTTGACCCTATTTCTGCTGCATCTTATACAACAGACACCTTTGAGTCTGATCTCTGAAAATTCTTTTGTGCGGATCTCCAAGAGCCTCTAGCACGAGGGAATCTGGAGCGTTTTGGTGCAGTAAAATATATCCATAGCTGCAATGAAATGGGAGACTTCTCTTGAAAGAAGATCTGACTTTAAGAAGGTAGTGTATTAGCTAAGATGAACCTCTTACTTAGAGGAAGACAGTGAGCAAGGCATGAAATCTATATACTCACCTGTGATGCCCTGTACCTGCAGGTGGTCATTTAAGAAGAACCATGGAATTTAGAGAGATTGGTGGATCCCAGCCATCTCTAAATGTCTCTTCTGATAGTCATCATATGCAATGTGTCACTAAAGGCATGTCCTGTCCCAACAAACTCTTTAAATTCTCCAGATAACGAGATGGCAAAATATGGAGGAAGTAAAGTGATTATAACTTGCAAAATGAGCCATTCACAGCTTACCCACTCTCAGGCATTGAACAGTCAGTGACGCAGAAACGTGTTTTAGTGGAAAGCTGATTTGCAGCTTTGTTGATTTTTGTAGGGAATTCTTCCCATATGTCAGGGGATGCTCTTCTGTGGATCTAAAGTGACTATGGCTACCTGGCAATGAAGCACGTGTGCTGTGTACTAGGTCTCGTTTTTAAAAGATTCCTTCTTTTTATCAGGAAGAGCTTTTGGTGATCCTTGATCCACCTAGCGCTCTGTTGATGGTGTAACTGGGTTTTTTTGTACAGCCAGGTGAATAGAAGCTTAGCTGAAGATTCTTTCATCACTTAGCCATAGGATGCATGAAGAGTATTTAGGGCACCCCATCATCCCAACTTCTTAGTTTTATTTTTGTTTCTTAAACCCTGATCACTAACTTTGCTTAACCACAGTGCAAATAGTAAGTCTACGTAAGTAGGGAAAGCTCAAGGGGAACAGAAGACAAATACTGTCTTTTTTAATGATAGAAAATTAGTCAGTGTGAGTGGTCTTTCCAAGAAATGGGCACTCTTTGAGCAACCTGGCTGTGAAGCCTCTTGTGTTACATACCAGGGCATCACTATAATCACCCCTCTAACCTGTTGTGACCAACTGCCATTGACTCTTCAGTCAGTGTTCTGATTAGGTTAAAAAAGATATGAAAAACCATGAATTTTGGGTAGGTAGTTTTGCAAATGCTCTGGAAAGAAAGGCTAGTGCAGGTGTTCACACACAGCTCCTTTGCCGTTGTTTTAGTAGGTAGTTTAATTTAGGATGAAACTCCTGAGTTTTTATTCCCCGTGAAGCTCAGGCAAATATGTCACAGAGGTTACTAGCCTGACCACTCTGAAGAGTCATTAATCATTTAGCTGAAGAGGGCACATTTCATTTGTTACTACAAACAGACTGGGTCAGGAGAATGCCATTATCTGTAGGTGAAGATTATATAAGCAGAGATTTAATATGATGTACAGCCAAATGACAGATGTCTCTTGATACCACTAAAGGAAAAAAAAAAAAAGCTTAAGAAGCTGACGAGCTGACCAAAACCACCCCTCTTCCCCTGCCTGCTTGTCCCTGGGACGGCTTCTGAACGTGTGGTGCTGGTGCAGGCTGGAGGCTGGTTCTCCTGTCCTTTGCATTGGTGAGAGACTCATTTCTGATTGTGGCTGTTGCAGGGTGACCCTTTCTCTCCTTTTGAGCATACACTCAAAACCAGTCTGCTGTGGCTTTCATTTCTGATATTTAGGGGCTGCTACTTCTGCACCAAACTGCAGAGCTTGTTTGGGTTCTCTGGTCTTAACCTGATTTATTCTTCAATCCTGAAAGGTTGAATTAAGCAACTCCAATTGCCTTGGAACCAGTCCACCTGGTTAGAAAATGTCATATTCCGGTTTGTGCTGTACAAAATGAAGGATTGAAGAGTTTGAACCTTCTTTTGTCATGAAAGCTCTGTTGCCTGTGGTTCTTGCCATGCCACTCAGTGATTTTGCACTTTGGTTTAAGAACAATGACCCCAGAAGGACGCTGTCTGTTTTAATGAATTCTTACTTGACCTCCATGTTTAGATTCACTAATCGTATGCTTTCTGTTGATTGCTGACTAATCTGGTGGTGTCTTTTTCCTTGATTTTTAAATTGGTTCTAACTTTCACTTTTGCTCTGTCCTTTCCTCCTTTAAATAGTTTTTCTTACCTCTTGCTGCAAGAATGTCTCAGGAGTCTTACTTTGAATCTAAAACAGAGGAGTCAAACAGTGCAGAGATGTCATGTCAGATCACAGCAACAAGTAACGGGGAGGTAGCTGGCATGAACCAAAGTCTGAAGGCCTTGATGATGACGGGCTTTGGGGATATCTTCTCTCTGAACCAAGCAGGATCTGTCCTGCATTCTGGAATGCAGATAAACATGCAAGCCAAAAAGAATTCTTCTAAAACCACCTCTATGAGAAAAGGGAAGAAAATCAACATGGCTTTGGGTTTCAGTGAATTCGACTGGTCAGATGACGATGATGATGATGATGATGATGATGATTTTGATGACACAGATGATAGCAGTGAATGAAATAAGTTGTAGAAGTAACCCTGAAATCATGTTAGCAAAGCAAACCAATAAAGTTTTAGAACAAGAATCCTGTCAGTTTGGTCTGTTTAAATCCTGTAAAAGAACAAAAAACGAACAAACAACAGCAAAAAAGATCTTTTCCAGGCTGAGCATATTTGTATGTAGAAAGATATGTTGTTTTTGTTTCGATTGTGCTGACTTATTTCTGCTTTGATGAAATTTGGAACTAAACTTTCCAAACTAATTGAGATTATTATTATTTTAAGAACCATGATTATATCTATAATTCCTAATGCCTGATTACAGAAACTATGGCTTGATAAATTTAAGATCTGGAAACACTGGGAGAAACTTCAATGCCTTTAATGCCATTAATGTACTTCAAATTTTTCTTTTGTGTTTTTTGTCATTTCCCTTACCCCTTTAATTGTCAATCATATGCATATACTTGTACTTCCAGATTTGCTATTCTCTACATCCATTCTTTCTTACTGGTGTAGTGAAGGGGTTTGCTGTCTTTCTAATTTAAAGCCTTTTTCAAGGCAGCATTGTGGGAAGTCACAAGTAGGTTTCTAGGAAGAGAGAAGCTTGGGGGGGGAAGAGAGGGGTTAGTTAAATATACAGTTTAAACGTTGAATAGCAGCAGAGCCCAGATAATCCCTATTAGTAGATGATTTGTATAAATGTTCTTTTTTTTCCCCTCATGTGTATGTGCATGTGTATATAATTCACTTTAGCAAAGTAAACTGCAATCAGACCTCTGCATCTATTATCAGATATTGTGATCTAGAAGCTAATTTTCAGTTATGTTGATGTGAATCCATGAAGCCTCATTAACTTTGATGGACTTATTCTTGTACCTGAGAGCAAAAATCGGTGTTTGTAAATTTTGACTCTGTTGTATCTCCTAAACAGCGTGCGCCATCCTTAGGAAAGGACAAAGAGAAGCCACTATGACATTTCAGCTTGAGCCCCACTACTGTGGCTTGTGTGAAATTCTCCCTGATGGCAGTAATGTCAGGAATATTTACTAGTCTCTGCATACCTGTTTTTTGCAGCTACATTACTTTTCAAGTGTTGTCACTGCTGTTACAGCTTACCATAAAACTCAGTGTGTAACAATCTGCTGCAATAATTGCCTGCCAGGCACTTGTGTTGAGAGCAGTGAGGATGTTTCTCCTGATGACCCCTTTAGTGGTGATGCAGAAGGAGGGAGGGAAACCAGTGCAAACACAGATGCAGGTTAGAAAGGAAGATGTTGTAAAATACTTGCCAAGGAAGAAGGGCAGCATTTCAAAAGAAAAATGTTACTGCATAGTTCAGCAGTAGTGGGAATAAGCCGTCAAAATTCCATTCTCAATTACTGGAAGGGTTTCTTTTATGAAAACTTCTGGTTTTGAGTGGCTTCTTTAATTATAGGCTTGCCTGTTTCACAGCTCTAACCTACATATTATGATGTTTGGTGGATGGCTTAGAGAAAAATGGATACATTAGATAAGAGCAGGCCTGAAATCATTACATGTTCACTCAACAAAACAAAATTCTTAGAAGGAGTTTTTCTAGAGTGGGCACCACTTTGGGTGGTCAGAAGGAATTGTTTTATCCTTGAGCATCAGCACTGGTCTGGTAACCTGCAAGGCAGCAAGTGCTGCGCTTCAGGCTGGCCTGCTCCTTGGGTTTGCGCAGGATTAGACCCGCCTGAGATGCGCAGTTCCTGCAGGATGTCATTGAACCTTCTTCCAAACACTTGCAAATACCTTGGCGTGAAGTTAATCCTCTCGTATGCAGAAGCTTTTCTCATGAGGAAATTATAATTTAAATGATGCAGTACACGTACAAAGTATCCCAAGGAGAAACTCCTTCGTCTCAGGTGGGGATGGCTTCTTAGGTCCATCAGAGCAACCTGATTTTAGAGGGAAGAAGAGACTTGGAAGGGCAATCAGTGAAATGGAAATAAGAACAAATAGCCTTTTCCAGTGCAGATTTGTACTATTTTTGTAAGTCTACGTCTGCTAACACCCACAGCAATGATACTATTTTTGTAACTGCCACTTTGCACTCAGCCAAATTTGATGGATTTGTGTAATGTAGTATGTGCACTTTAGATCTTGAGATGTGTGTCATTGTGCAAAAGTTACTGTACCACATAAGCAGTGTAGGGTTGTACAGCTGAAAACAAAATTTGGTTCAGTACATTGAGAATTCAAAAACCCCAAAAAAATCTGTTCCTAGCATTAATATTTTGCACTTTTTTGGTGTTTGACAATCTCGGAGCACTTCATGCATGTTTATGTTTGTGTGGGTTTTAACTGAATTTGTAAATTCACTCCTTAATCTTTACAGAAATAAAAATAGTTGTTAAGTAGTATGACACTGATTTTCATAGTTGCAAAATCACAAGGTTTAAGTCTGTCTTCAAGGTTTTGTGCTTACCCTGGGGTGTAACTTATACCAGCAAATATCATCAGAATGTGGTAACGTGCTTGTATTAATTTCTACTATCTACTTGTTTCAGTATTTTTTAATGGAACGAGATGGATTTTTTTCCCCTTCACCTTTCTTTCCTCATGTTGTTTGTCAAAGCAAATTAAACTGTATTAAGGGAAAATTTAAGCTCTTGTGAAACTTCCCCATGCATTTAAAGTAGCAAAGGAGATCTCTGAATTGTAGATAAGGTGATAACACGTGTCAAACTCTTCTGATGCCGTTGAGATAGTGTTATACTGAGGATATTGGCTGTGCTTACTAAAAAAGTAGTGGTATTGATCGCACTTTTACTTTCCTGTGATGAGTTTCATACCAGATGTCTCCGGTGTACAAGCCAAATATCATAGGTGAGAATCAAGCTGGATTGTTTCTGCCTCTGAAATGCTTCTCACTAGATGAAGGCTTTGGAAGTGGCTCTGGTGGGCAGGTGTGGTGGTTGGAGGAGGTCAGAGTATTTCATCTTCCATACCTGATTTTGCTCTGCTGTGTATCCCAGGCCATCTTCTACCTGTCTCATCACCAGGTTGTATGAATCCCCAGAACAGTCCACAGCCACATAGTGTGTCAGCTTATGAAAGCATTAACCAAACCCAGAAGGCATTTCTCTGGCTGCTCTGGGCCAAAACCAGAACAAACCACCAAAAGCCTTCCTGTGCACACCTCTCAGCTCGCTAGGCCCCGCCACGCCTTTTGGGTTCCCAGTTTTCTCTGTCTTCCATAAACCCTGAAGGTATTTGCAGTAAAATAATATCGCTGCATGGGATGGAGGGGAAGGGTAAGAACCGGGCCTGAACTTCTCATTTTTACCAGGCTGCTGTACTGCAGACATTGACTTAGGTGGGTAAATGGCCTCAGAGAAGAATGGGGAGGATCGACTTTTGCCTTGCTTAAAGGTGCATGGTCAGCTGGGACCAAGACAGGATGTCCATCTCCCAACTCCCTTTCTTTTCCTTCAGCAGTGGTGAAAAAAAATGGAAAGGGGACTCAATGGAGGAAAACTTTTGATCTAGTCATTTTTGTGATGATGACATCACTAATTTCTCGGAGTAGCAAGTGCCTTAAGGTGCGGTGTGTGGGTGTGCTGCATCGGCAGCCTTTGCGTGCTCCCTGACGTGGAGCTTGTCCCCTCTGCATGGGAAGGGCTTCCTGGAGGTGAGGTCTGGCGTGGCCTCTTGTCACAGAGTCACGTTCTTGACTTGTCATTTGCTTATCGTTCCAGAGGTTTTCTTAGATGTTGATTCCCTTTCCTTCTGGGTTTTAAAGTGTTTATTCTGAGTTAAACATCTGATCCAGTAATGGTGGGTATTGCTCTCAGCAGTAGCAATAGATCCGTAATGTGCATATAGCTGTCAAGTATTCAGCAGTGTTACTGTGCGTCTTTAGTGCTGTACTTCCTTCTTCTGTAATCAGGCAGCTTTTACAGGTTTTTAATAAGACCTCTGACTTGACAGAGGTTTTAACTACAGTCCTAGGTAGAACGTTCAGGTAGAAAAAGTAAGTTCATTTAGTAATTTTCACAGCCCTTAAAATGCACTGGTAGGAATCTGGAGGAGAGACCTTTCCCCTTTCCCCCAGGCTTCGACTTAGTGTACACTGTAAAATCTGCACAGAGATTTCTGATGTGTGAAGATCTAATTTTAAAACTGTAGAACCAACAACTTTCTTTAAACATTTTATATTGTGTGCTAAATATGCATATGCCTTTTAAAGTCAGATATAGTCCACTGCATTTCTTGCTTTTGCACTACTGAAGAAGTTTTGTACCGAATAGTAGGAGTCGATGCTACTTACACTTCAAGTTTGATCTGATGGAATTTGAATAGAAAATATTTTCACAGTGTTAGAAAACTTCATTTTCCCTTCTGAAAAAGCAAAGCTGAGCGCAATGCCTATGCCAAGACTCTCGTGCTGTAAACTGAATATATCATTTGTGTGGAACATGCAATGTTACACTTCTGTGTGGTAAAATCTTGCAGTGTCAGTTATCCTCTTTATTGCACTTGACATACCATGTCTTGTTTTATTCACACTGTGGATTTGATTTTCCAGTGTAAAACCAAAGCAAACAAACAAAAAGAAATCATACAATGTATTCAATTTCCTCGATTGGTGTCATAAACTTTCTTTTGATGTGAACTTTTCCCTTGCTTCTCTTTTGTTCCAAACTTCTATTTTGCAATAAACATTTTGACAGTAAATTTTATGCATTTGTGTCACTGTGTAAAATGCTGGTGTTCCAAGAGGTTCCTTATTGTCTGCTGGTTTGAGTCAGTTTTTTGTATTTCTCACTGTGTGACATTTCTCCTTTATTCTCCCATTTAAAAAAAAAAAAAAAGAAATAATACAGAACTATTCTGCCACTGGTTATATTTAAACATGAAGAAAGCTGAAAAAGCCCACTGTGCATCTAAAAATGCATTATTGGACTTCTGCAGTAAATTTTTCAGTTGTACAAATTATTGTACCAGGCTCCTGCTGCAGCAGCAGCCAGTTTGACTATAAGAACCTACAAAAGGCACAACTCGCGGCCTCCTGAGAGCGTTCACGATTGCCACGTGCCCTTCCTTGTACTTAAGTGTTGCCCCCAGCAGTGCTTTTGCCCCACAGCATCCTGCCTAGGCTGTGGGTTGCTGTTGGTGTGCAGCTGGAGGTGACGGGGTGAGGGCCTGCCTAGGGGACATGCGTGGCTCGTGGGTGGGGGCTGGGGAACCTGGGGGTGGCAGGGCTCTCTGGAGGTGACAAAGCCACGGGGGCTCAAGGGTAGCCGAGCTGAGTCTCTCATAAATCACTGTTATCTACATCAAAAGAATTTGCAACTACCTCATGATATTAAGCTTCTGGGAGACACTGACTGTCCAAACTGTCCAAATACAGATCTACAACAATTAATGTTAACCCTTTAAGCTGGATAAAAATGCCAAGGTGAAGCTTGGGATACCATATACCTGAAGGAGTAAAATGGCAATCACTATTACAGTGACATCTTCTTCTCCGTCAGTTTTCAAATCATCCCAGAATTTTGTTTAATGCAGCCATTCCTCTGTGGTTTCCTAGTGCTTCAAGAGCTAACACCATCTTGCATCCAACAAAATGTAGGAGGAGGCTGGGGAGTGCTGCACTCCCCCAGCCTCAGGGGAGCAGTTACAAAGCATTGGCAGAAACCAAGAGAGACTTGTCTGTACGTGGACAGGAAGACAATCTGCAGTGGCCAGGCTCCAAATTCTGTTTTTGCTGCTGTCCAGTGAAAGTTTTCCTTCCTTTTGCAGAAAATATCCGTCATTTGGGAGGGAGTCATAATCCCAGCATCGTTTTCATTGCAGAAATCAAGCGGTACCAAAGCCATAGCAAAAGCCTTCCTGTAGTGTCAGAACCAAGAGGAGGGGCAGCTAGAGTCTCTTGCCATGGGATGGTTTACTTTTGCTTCCTGAGTTGTTTTTGTTGGAGATCTGCTGGTAGTCTTATCTGCAAAGAATGATAGGATCGATTTAACACTGCCAACACGCTGTTGGGGCCAGCACATGATCAGTGCGAATCCAGTGGTTTAGTACATCAATACGAGTCACAGCCTAAGTCCTGCACTTTGCAGGGAAAAAGGAATAGAATCGTATCAGCCACCAGAGTAAAATTTGGGTGGAGGGGAGAAAAATGGTCAGATGGTTTTCTTTTCAATTCGTATCTCTCACACAGTTGCTGCCCTCCTTTGATATTTGTGCATGGACCGAAGAAGATGTGGTGAGTATTTTTTGTTAATGGGGCCAAGGTGGTGCTGCTGGAGCTCTCTAACAAATTCCAGTGGGTGTGGTGGGAGGGAAGGCCAGATCAGAATGTCTAGGTGAGATTTACTGCTGTTTGTTTGGTGAAACTTGTGTCCCAGAAAGGCTTGAAAATGACCAGGAGTAAATTAAGGATTTGAGTTACCTTCATAAAACAGCCACATTCTCCAGTGTCCAGAAAACGCTGGGAGCTGGGAACTGACAGCAACCAGGAGGGCGTTCCTGAGTCCTCGTTTAAGGAATGTGGAAGTGCCCAAAGACCTGACCCTGGACAGGTTTTATCCCACTGTGTGCCACCTGGACGGCAATTAACTGAAAAAGGTTTAGGGCTATTTAGGGGGTGTGGAACCTCTCTTTCATATAAAATAACGGCATTGAGTACTTTTAACCTTTTTATTCAGTTAAAAGGCTAAACAAGACACATTGGTGCTTTATCTCTAGCATAGTGATGTGTTAAAATGATTTCAATGTCCTATCAAGCACTCTCTTTGTGTGCTGTGCATCATGGGGGTGTTTGGCTGACATTTACCAAAGGACTGTCTGGGAAGCCAGGCAAAAGCCATAAAAGCCCTGGCTCCTTCACTTCAGCCCTCTTAGCACGTGACATTTCTCAGCTTCCGCCTCAGTCATTTCAGTGCTTCATGACAATAAACTGAGAAAGGTGGCTGTAAAATGGAAGGCAGTTTGGAAAAGCTAAATAGAAGTAAACGTTTGCATTGGTGAATCTTGAGTAATTTATCCCAAAATGAGAAATATTTTTAAATTTTATTTTAAAAAGGATGATTACTTGTGAACTACAAATAACTGTAACACAAGATTTTGATAATTTGAACTTCAAGATTGATTCCTCTTTTTTGCAGTTTTTCTGGATGCAACAACTTACTAGAAAAGGTAAAAGCTATTCATATGTACTTTCATATTCACAGTTATCAACTAATATACATTTGTTCATTTTCCCCCCCTCCAATAAAGTGCTGTGTGGATTTCTGAATAACCTCTTTTATCTTAAGGTGATACTTCTGGTGAAATGAGTATCTATGCTAGCTTGTTTAAGGAACATCATATCACTGGGAAGCAATTGCTTCTTCTAGAAGAAGAGGATCTAAAGGACATGGGAATTGTTTCCAGAGGACACATCATCCATTTAAAGGTATTATCAGCATATATTGAATGTTGCACTAGGTTATAGTATGAATATTACAGAGTCTATGGGGTTTCAGTAGTATTATCAACAAAAAAAGTTACAAAGCTAAAAAGAGAACATACTTGATATCTAAAATAAACAGAGTTACAGCTTCATATGGATCTAGAACTTAAAGCAACCTGAGCATTTTATGAGGCATGAAAATGTGCTGTGGTCTTCATACTCCTCTGTAGTTCTTGGTTTTCTGGTGAGCTGGATGGCAGTTCTGCTACAGATTCACCTAGGAGGGCCATTCTCCCAGCGGAAAAGCTTGGGAATCTCCAGAGAGAGCTCTTTTTAGCTGAAGGAGAAACAGATACAAAAACAGTTATTTGAACTGAAATCTCAACTTCCAGATCTCATTTATAGTGTAAAGCATATTTAGACTAACAAAATTCAGTTGGACAACTTTAAAGCTGATTGACAGCCAGGTTTCTTTGCTCTTAGAACTTTACTTTAAAAAAGTGTTTTAAATATCTAATGTTTGCAATGAGTTAAGAAATTAAGGTCTGGAAAATGTGATCACGACAGCAGTGATGGTATCAGTACTGTAGCCACAGGAGAGAGTTCAGTTTTCTGGCAGTCAGCTTTGGAAAAGGGATTCTCTAAAAGCAGCATCTATAATTCTGTTGGGTCTCAATCATTTTAGATCACAATTTGCTAGTAAAGAGATATTTGTATTGTAATTGCTAGTCCTGCAAATTTAGCTTCATAAGTCACACAGATTTATTCCCTTTTTGCTCATCAGCCATTTTTTCCATGCCCACACACCATTACTGATATATTTAATTTACATTTCCTACAGGGAAAATTATTGAAACTTAATAAAGTCAATAATGTCCAAAATGAAAGATCTCAGCTTCCTGGGTTGATTTGAGCATAAATAAAAACAACAAAAACAAGCCCCTGAACATCTCTTTCTCTGATTAAGCAGATCCAATTCTGAATGCAAACCAGGGCCCATCTACCACAACAGTTTCCAGAACAGGGCTGTATTTTAAACTCTTCTCACATGCCCTAATGTATCCATGGTGGAAAATAGAGGGCACATGGAGTTGTGCTATTTTTCATGCTGGTATTTGCAGGATGAGATACTAAATAACTCCCATCTGGTTTTGTTGATATTTTTTTTTCTAGACTGCTATCGAGAAGTTAACCCATGACTACCTAAATCTATTTCATTTTCCACCATTAATTAAGGCAAGTCTCATTGTCGATATAAGACGTGCTTCTCGTGCTGGTATGAATATTTCATTGTTCTCACATCTCAACTTTCCCCCATTCAGGGGAGGGCAAGGCTGCAGTTCCTACAGAGGGTTGTAACAAATGCGGAGTCAACAGCAGCAATGGGTCACATCAGAACAAGTAATAGGATAATAAAAGTTGTTTTCAAGGAGGTTCTAAGATTTTATCATGGAGCCGGTGGAATTAAGTTAAGAGACAACTGGTTGTGATTCGTTTGCTGCCATTAATCAGAAACTACTTTGAAGAGCCATTCGTCCAAACTGCTGCCACCAGCTGGTCACCACTGAAGAGCAGCAGACCCCTGGCCCAGAATAAGCCCAACATTCCTCAGTTTGCTAATGTTATCGGAGAGAAGGATGATTTGGTGTCTAGTCACCCTTACATTATCCAATTGGTTTTCTGATATCAGTAATAAGACCCATGCAAAAGGGAGAGAGTGTTTGGGAACCTTGGTGGTGCTAGATCAGATATTTGCCTGATTTAGTTCAGTGAACTAATCAAGGAATTCTAGACCCCAAATCCTGAAGTAGCTTTTTTAGTCATAATTTATTGCACAGCTATAGAGTGAAATCCACTTAAAGTGAATTTGCATATAGCAAAACTCTGTTCCCTGGAGGGGAAAATGAAAGTCAGAGCGTTGCTGCCTTGCCGTGCCAGCTGCAATTCCAATGGCAGAGGCTGCCACAATGCTCACAGGGACACTGCACTGTGCCAGAGCAGCTCAGCCAGGAGCAGAAATCGTGCAGCATCTCCCAGTTGCCATCCACTACCCGCCCTAAACCCCTGCAGAAGCCTTTGCCCCTCTTGGAGTGTGATGTCTCCTTTCTGCTGCCTGCCAGACTTGTAGCATCTGAAAGGCAAATCCTTTCTGCCAGCAAAGGGTGTGCTCCTGTCTCCCAGTGGGTTGTGGTAGATGTGAATTCTCACCTTTGCCTGTTTTCTTGGCAGGATTCTGCAGGTGGAGCTGAAGAAAGCATAGAGAAAGTAGTGAATCTTGAGCTTGTCTTTGGTTATCACTTGAAGCCGGGAAATGGTCCAAAGGTAAGCTGGGAGTGCTAGATCAGGTGGTTTGGTTAAGAGTCCCTACTCAGAGGGTCCAGTATCTTCTGGACACAAAAGATAAATTGACATGAGAATCCTCTTGTTTTGGACAGTGCTGACTGAATGTCAAGGTGGCAAATGGGGCTGCATCAGTGATGAGGAACCATGCCCCAGAACAGGGAAGAAGAGAGTGGCACAGAAAGTTTTGGCTGAAAGCTTTTGTTGCCTTGTGAACAGTTGTTTAAATTGTATTGTTTGTAATTTGGGATTTCATTTTGTTCCTGTTATCCCAATGGGTGTGAAATAATAATCCATTTATTAAAAAAACCCACTGACAGTTGAGCAGTGGCATATGCCTGATGTTGGTGGGGAGATTTCCTTTTGTCTCAGCAGAAAGGAGATACTGTTTTATGCAACCAAAAGGAGTTTGGAAAATACATGGTATGCATGGCTGCTGGCTGGGCAGGATGGGACTGGTCCTGGTGGTGACTGTGTGCCCTCATGGTACTGGGGAAAGAGGGAGGGGTAGTTGCAGCACATTGCACAAAACTGCTGCACTTCAGCTGGTAAAAGGCAACTGCCAGCGTGCCACATCCTAATCAAACCTCAGCTCCAAGCCGAGCTGGTTCAAGGATCTCTCGTTACACCCTGTGTAACAGGAGCGTTGATGACTCCAGATGTTCCAGCAAAGGATTTCTACCACATTGTTTTTTCTCAAGAGGGAGGTTTGTCCCAAGCTTTTTGTTTTCTTTGTCCAGCTTGCCATGGACTCTGAGTTCAAGGGTTTTCGAATTAATCATCTATGTGGAAATGGTGTGCAAAGCATTTCTGAGCTAGAGTCAGGGGTTGTGACAGCAGGATTTGTTTCCTTTTGTATTTGATAAATCTGCATTGTGTGTCCACCCTAAACTTGTGGGAGGCTGACTTTCATCTTGTGTTATCTGGCTGCTTTGTTTTCAGGGCATATTGTTTGCAGAAGTCTCTTGATTTCTGTACTTGGTGGTGCTTGCAGAGAAAGCGTTTAGGTTTGAACTTAGTAGGAACTTGTACTCATACTGAAATAATTTCATCAATTTGAAAAAGCTTTTTGTCTGGAGATTTCCTTTTTTAGTTTGTTTCTTTTATCCTGAGTACTTCTTTTTCCTATAAAAATCTTCTTTATCACTATGTGAATTACTTAGACTGTTTCAGTGTTCTTGAATGCATGTTGCTTATGCAGCTGTACAGCTGCTTTTTTGTAGGTGTGCATTTTTCTCTCCCATGTGCAACTAACTCTTCAAGGAACTAAAAGTCCATGAAATAGCTCATCTCTCCCTTCCGTTTCCAGTATGGGCTGTGAGCCGTAGTGCAGGGAGGTGGGCGACCACCCCCAGTAAAGAGCAAGAGAAGGAGCAAATAGACCTCTGCACACTGTAGAGAAATTCACGTTGTACTAACACCTCTTAAGTTTGAAGATGAGTAGATGTTTTAGCCGTGACAGCAAAATGTGCAAATGAGACTATGTGCAAAGTCTATGGGACAGAAGCTGAATTGCAGAGTTGGTTCAATGGGCCTGTGTGGTATTGACATAACCTCTGCAGGCTTCTGACAACCTTTTTTATTTGGTCCTGCCTTCCCTGTGAGCTCCTAATTGGCCCTGTCTGCTCAGTGTGCTGTTGGGCCCTTTTCTAAGGAAGCCATTCCCTCCGAAAGCTGTGGTTGCATGCCAGGCATGCCTTCCTTGTCAGCTGCCCTGCTGCAGCACCCCACGTGCTCAGTGACGCCGTTCCAGGGAATGCACAGTTTGCCACCTGAATATGTCTGGGCTGGAAACATCTGTCTGAGATCTGCACATTAACTTGTACCTGCCTTTAAAGATGTTGCAACAGAGCCAGTTTGAAGAAGTGTACTGGAAGAAGTAGATTGTCTGAGCTTTTGGGCAGGATGCTAGGGCCAACATGGGCAAGTAATTTGCATTAAATAGAACACTAACAGAGACTGGTGTAGTACATACTGTATAGGAAATTTGGCTAGCTTCCTTCTTTGAAAACCCCTGGATACAATCTTCTAGCTCCCCTAGAGGCTGCTTTGAGCCAGCTACTGCTGCCATCTAGATTTGTTCCAAAATGATCTGGGAATAGGGCGAAAACCAGGATCGAAGGGTTTAAACTTCTTTTATTGTCCCATTTTTGTAAAAGAGTGGTGCCTGTTCCTGTAAAACTGGGTCAGCAGAAGCACTTGGGATCATACCTTCCACCATCTTTATAGCTAAAAAGCTGGCCTACATCAGTTTAAAAATAAATTTCTCAAAGGAACTTTACCCTAATCAGTCCCTATAACCAGCTGCCTAGCTAAGAAGCATTTCTCCTGTTCTAATCATGAGGAAAAAAGAAGCAATAAGCTCAAATCTGGGTTACGCATTGAGGGTGTGTGTTCTCTGGGTGATGTGTTGGCTGCTAGACTTGTGTACAGCCAGGGAGGTTATTAGGCTCAGCTGGGAGGTGGTGCAGTGCAGCAGGAAGGGCTCTGTAAGGAGAACGGGTCGTGCTGGGAGGTTTTACACCAGGCTGGCTCTGTGCCGGTCTTCTGGGTCAAATTCCCTTTAGTTATTATAGTGCATCTTCTGGTGTAGTTGCACCTGGAAGCAAGCCCATCCATGTCATTGGAGGTGGCTCTGCCCAAGCATGGGACAGGATGGACACACAGGACGAAAGCCTCCTGGTCCAAACTAAAGCTCTGGAGTGGGCGCAGCCGTGGAGAGCATCGTGACCAGAAAAAAAGAGCAATACCACCGGATATAAAAGTGCTGGAGAAGCTGGTCCAGGACCCAGAAACCATTTCAGGGGTGCAGGTTAATTCAGATGCGTTTGGCTGGTAAGAGCACAGCACCATCTGTGGTGTGAAGATGGTTCCTCAGGGCACAGGTGTCCTGCCCCGGGCACTGCGCTGCGCCCCATCAGCACAGCCAGCACACCTTTCTTTGTCAGCAGGCAGAAACTTAAGGACCTTAGGAAAGGCAGTGCCTTTTAGCAAGGATCCTGCTGGATATGCTTCAGGACAGCATTTGAATGTTCAGCCTTTTCTGTATGCTGAATGAAACACTGACTTCCCAGTAAACAGCTTTACCAGCCCCATATTTTTTATCTAATTCAAACTGCATCTTGTAGTGGGATTATGTTGGTTTCCACCAGCTGACAGATGCAGTCATTTCATTACAGTTTCCTTCCTTTTTTAGCTGCATCTTTGGAGGCGATAAAAGCTCCGTTGACCTTTGTGCTCTCTGAATGCATCAGGAGTGAGCACTGCAAAGCTAACCTGGTTTTTAGAGGTTTCTTTTCCAACTCTTGTAGTTCAAGTTATGTGGTTACTTCCATTCACTGCCTTTTCATGACCTTTCTGTACACAATTCCCAATGAGCTGAAAGGTGATAGATTTAGACTTTTTTTTCCCCACAAATTAAAAAAAAAAAAAAGCAGGGGACCACCAATTAACTCCAAGATGGAGAGTAAAACAACAAACCCTGGCAGTTGTGGCTTGAGCTGATTTGCAGGACTGCAGGGGGAATTTTCAATGGCTTTCTCATCCTAGATGGCTCATTAAAATTTCCCAATCAGGGAAAGGTGCCTGAGCTATGTCAGCTCCACACTGATGAATCACCAAACCCCTTGAGAAGGATGCCTTACAGTCCTTTTGCCTTCTATTGATGCATTCTTTAGTTTTGGTCCTTAAAGGGGCAGATTTCACTATGCCATTGAATGTTTTCATTTTTTACCGAGAGTAGCACAATTTGACCTATATCCAAACACAAAGCCTTGAAGTTGGCTCACCATTTTGCCTTATTTTCCCCCAGTTACCTCTCCCTCCATTTTACAAGGTAAGGAGCAGAGCCTCTTCAAAACCATCTGCTAACTGTGTGAACTATTTTCTAGCCTTGAATATCTGAACTGAGATATATTTTAATGCTGTTATTTAAATGTGTAGTGCAAAAGGTAATATACTATTAAGGCTCCTTTAAAGCGACATTATGACCAACTCTTCATGTGGAGAAGCCCAGGCTGGCAAAATGCAGGCAGTACACGAGAAAACAGTACTGAAACAGTTGTAACTGGAATGCGGTTTCACAAAGTGCTCGAGACCATTTCTGCTGCTCGTTCCTCCCCACCCTCCCACTATATCAACGCTCATAAATCCTTTCTTTACTTCCTTAAAAATGAGGCAAGAGCCAAGGTATAAAATCTAAAATTTCAGTTTTACAGTTTTTCAGTCATTTATATTCTCCATGCTCTGTAGGTATTTTAACCCACTTCAGTAAGTAAAGCTGGAGGAGGAATTGGTTTTATCTGACCCTTCCTTTGCAAAATAATCACAGGTACCTTGACTTTCTAACCTGGGGTTATTATCCTTATCTCAAAACCTCGTCTTCTAAATCCTCTCTAATTCCATGTCAAAGCACAATGCTTTCACGACTAAAGACTAATAGTTAATGCAAGAATCAGAGTAGCTCTGTTTGTGTGCTATTTTCATAGATTTGCTCCTATTTTAACAAGTAGTCGGTGAAGGCACACAAAAAATAACCTGAGCCGTAAAATAAAACCACAGCCACATTAAAATATTGCCACCACCATTAAGATGGATTAATGTAGTCTGCCAAGAAGGTGGATCAGTGCAGGTGATCTGAGCTCCTGGTATTTTCTTCCAAAGAGTCTTTTCAGGCCCGTGTATTGTTTTTGCATGAGGTGGATCTGGTATAACTCCATCATCTCCACTGGGATTGCTCCAGCTGTAGCATCTACGTGTAACTGAGGTCAAACACAAGCCAAGACCTTTAAAAATCCTTGTGTAGGCAGTGCTAGACCAGGGATTCCCATTAGAAATTTTTCCATAGCCCTGAAGAGACATACAGACTTTTCAGCTAGGTATTTTGCTCACTTGACTTTCTAGACTTTTTAATCTAAAGATTTGTTTTTATACCTTGGCCACTGAATTAACTTGCTGCCTTCCACCCGTTATCCCTCTCGTGCAGCCTTGGTCACAGATACGTCTGCAGGAGCACAGACAGGTTCCCAGTGACGTGTAGGCTTGGCATGTGCTATCCAGACAAAAGCCTGGAAGAGGAGCCTTTCTTCCCAGCACGTGCAGGACATGTCCAGTGGCCCTGCCATGCCTTTCCTGAGCTCCTGAGCACCCTCGTTCCCGCAGGCAATGTCCTGCAGAGCTGCAAGCCCCAGAGTGTGAGCAGTCACCTCCATGTGCTGCAGTGGGGACACGGTGTCCACACGGCTCCAGCACGTTGTCCCCACGAGTGGCCCACAGGAAATGCCACTGGAGGACGGTACAGGAGGTACCCACGCAGACCTCCGGGAAGGGACTCATTTTTCATGCTTCCACCTTTATGATCCCACCGTTGCAAGCAGGCTGCTCATGTGGATGACGCCTGCGACTGCAACACCCCCGTTTGCTTCTGATCACATGGCAAGGGCAGCTTTTGGTGAATGCCGGGGTGTCACTGAGCTCTCGCCTCGCCTGCTGCAAGCCCCTGTCCCCGGGGCACACGTAGTGGTGCCTGGTATTCACCATTATGTGCCACTCTGCTGTGCACAGAGCTCCACAGCGCTGGCTGTTGAAGAAGGGCGCTGTCGGGGACAGATATTTTTGGTACTGCTGGTTGGGCTGCGTAGGTGTTATGGGGCCTCGTGCTTCTCCCGGCGAAGCTGCAGCCAGTCAGTGCCTGTTGCCTTGCAGAGGAGTAAGGGCTCCGGCTCGGAGGAGGCACCCAGGCAACTGATAACATAAATATATCTTCTGCTTGCTTTGTTTCTGTACATTTTAAGACCATCTCTCTCGCAAGGCCTCCCCTCCGCCCCTCTTTTTTTCTGCCTGCACAGCTGAAACAAAACCGGCGGTGGAGCCACCTTCTCTTGCTGGAGCCTGGCTGGCAGCAGCCTGCCCTGACCTGAGACACCAGCCATTGTTAAGGGTATAACACATTTACATATTTTGCAATAAAACATCAGTTATTTGCATTACTGTGTCAAGTTTTATTTGATTCTTTCACCTAAAAATGACTCATTTTCCTTTCTTGTATTTTAAAAACCAACTACTCTAAGCTTGTTTGAGAATAATCAAAAATTGCCCATTTAGCTAGAAGTCATTTTCTTTTCAAAAGGCAAATGTTATTTAATCTTTCAGCTGTTCATTGTGCCATCATAAATACTTTCTTTTCAGCACAGTTGTGGGGACTGAAATGAGCCCACTAATTGCCTCCCATTTCGACTGACATGTGGTGGTTTAGTGGAAAGAGAACACAGCGGGGAGAAGGAAATAGGAGGCTGAGAAAATGAGAGCTAATTATTTTCACTGCCTCATGTCAGGCTCTGTGTCAGCCTTGTTTTTACAAACTGGAAGGTTTAGCACTAAATAAAACAAACTGGCGTCATGTTTTTATATACTGGCAGTGTCATGGAAGCAGCTGCACATCTCAAAGACAATATAATGCCTGCATTCGCATGGACACCATCTGACAGCCACTGTGAGCCACTGCTAATGAGGATATCACAGTGGTGCCAAGTGAAAGGTGCTGAATTATGTATGATTCTTCATCAGTGCAGCAATAGTCCTGTACATCATTATGAGACATTGTTTTGCTGAAGAGATTAAAACATTCTTAGTTCCAGACCCTGCAACCTATACATGCTACAAGAGGTTATTAATGGAATTTTTAGGGAGAGTTTCTTGTGGATTTCTTTTTGGTTAAAAATATCTCATGGGACAAAGCTGTGGTGGGTCATGACACTATATATATAAAGAAGAGAAGCAAATTAACCATAATTGTGTTATCTTCCTTTAAATCCAGTATAATAAAATATAGTGTAGCAGGGTGATACATAATGATAAATAACCCAAGTGCTGTCACTAGATGTTCAACTCTAATGCCTTTAAAACAGCAGGTTTCAGCAGCTGAGATAGATAATAGCTAAGAATGTAAAGGAGCTTCTGGGGACCTAAATCATCAACATGCTACTACTTTTAGTATCAGCATGGCCAACATTTTTTTCTTATTTGTTTCATCTTGCGCTACATCTCACTTTTCTTCTAATATCCAGTTATCTGCTACAATGCCATTTCCATTTTTATTTCAATCTTTAAAAAAACCAAAAAAGTTTATTGCAACCACTGATTTTAAAATGAATCCTCAATTTGGGCCCCCTTGAAAAATGAAGTGCCTCCCTAGCAAAGGTTTTAAGCTGTTGTTGCAGGATATGTGTTTGCTGTTTAGAGCCTGTGCCTGATCTTTTTCATTTCCCTTTCAGGTTTTTTTTGCAGACATAAACGCATATGAGGTTAAAGGAGTATTGTCACCACAGTAAGCTGGAGACTTAATTTTTAAAGTGTTCTTACTTTCTGTTTCAAAGCTGAGGAGAAGCAGCTCAAATACATGTGTGATTTGCTTTTCTTTTCTACAGTAATTTTCAGAGGTTGTTGATTTATTGGCTTTGTCAAAGTGTTATTCGGAAATGTTTTCTCACAAAGTTTTGCAGGTTGTGCCTTTCAGTTCTGAAACTAGATAATTTTTTAAAACAAAATGCTGAAATTTTTTATTTAGATCAAAATCAAGCAGGTAGATATTGGGAGGTATTTTAATGCTTGAATGACAAGATGTCCAGGCAAGTCTCTTTGAAGGACTTGTGTAAGCATATCTATCAACCAGACACTTTGAACAAGCCATTTCCGAATTATTTTCCCACATACACCTGGCACTAAATGTAATTTTGATCTAAGAAGTCTTATGGCTACAATTCATCACATAATTGAAATTCATATACTTGGTTTCTAGTCGAATTTTTGCTTAAATGGATGAGCATCTCCTATTAGAAGAACCTGAAACTCCATTGGAAAACAGGGAAATGTGTCCCTTTCTTTTTGCAGCACACAAATCTTGCATTATTTGCTGTGTGGTTGAACAAAGTGGTTACTAGGTTTGTGAGACAAGTAGCCACCTGCTTATCTTAGATATTTGCTAAGTGCCTTGATTCTAAAGTCACCTACCTGCTGCCTTTTCTCCTTCCTTCCTTCCTTCCTTCCTCCCTTCCTCCCTTCCTCCCTTCCTCCCTTCCTTCCTCTCTCTTTTTTATATCTTTTCATTTTTTCTCCCAATGTCCCCTTTCCTTTCTTGCCTCTCGTGCTCCTTCTCTCTCTCTCTCTCATTCTCTCTTTCTCCTTTCCAGTAATGATTTTCTAATAACACAGAATGAAAACCTTTCTAAATAAAATGAGACATATTTTTGAGGGACCAGAGTGGGTATCTTAGTATGGTATCTTGCCCTCTTGGTATCTGCACAGTGTTGCTGGAGAGGGCTCCAAGGAGGACCAAAGGTTTGGGGGCTGGATTTGAGGGACAGGAGAGTGTGTGTTTCTCTGAAGATGCAGTTCAGAGCTGGGGAAGGCAGTGTTTGTGCAGGCCTCAGGCACCCACCCCTGTGTGGGGCAATCTGATCTGTGACCACATGGAGAGGGATCCTGCCTGTGCAGCAGATCCGGCAAGGGCATGGGCAGTGGCAGTGCCCACCCACTGCCAGATCCTGAATGCTTGTCAGACTTTTCTCTAGAGGTGGTAGGTTGATTTATTTTGTTTATTAAAATGAAATCATATTTGTCATATCTAGTCTGCAGGGAAATGTGAATGAACAGCACAAAATCCTGAGTCAGGAGGGCATGGGAGCCCTGGCACAAGGTGCAGCTCTAGCTCTCAAGGTGCTTGGCACTGGTATTGCTCAGAGATGGCAGATGTGCTGAACTAACTGGAGGATAGTACTTTAAGTTGGTATTTTTTTCTTTTCTTGGCTCAGGTGTTTTTGTAAAACTTAGAAACGTCACCAAGCATCTCGCCTCTAACCTCAGGTTTGATTTGCAGAAGCATGAATGTCCTGCAAAAACACCTGGCAACAAGAACGTTGTGGGCAGGGAGAGGAGCACAGTTCGAGGGATGAGGAGGAGTCAGAGACCGCTCGCTTTGCTGTTGCTGTTCTGTTTCAAAGCACGTGCCCTCCTCAGCCGATGTCTGGGCCGGTGCACAGTGCTGAACCTGCCTGGGACAGGACAGGCATCGCCCTGGGTCAGCTCACAAATGCAAAAAGCAGGACAGAAAAGAGACACGCAAAGAGATACAGTCCGTGACTAGGAAACGTAGGCACAGGGTGACTTCGGCACCTGATCGGGTTGCACAGGAAGCCGGTAGCAGAACTGGAAACTGAACTGGGTGCCTCTGCGTCTTGGTTGGTGCCCTGACCACTGAACTGCAGTTCCCATCACTCAAACTCGCACCAGGGCAGTGCAAAAACCAACTCACACACCCTCTCTGCTTGTAAAATGTGGAAGCTTTCAATGGGGACAGATGGACACACAGGGCCAAATGCTGTCACAAACATAATTTCTTGTTGCAGTTCAGAAATGATTATATTTCAGTTTTCTTTTATCTTGGAATTGCCAATTCAATGCATGATGGCAAGCTTTGAGCCTTCTGAGGGCTGAGCTCCTCTGTTACCTTTATGAGAGATGCACATACAAACACCAGCAGATACATACAAACACCTGTGCAAACAGATACATTTTAGGCTGCTGTACGTTTGTCTGTGCAAATAGCTGCTTACACAAGCCTGTGGCCCTAAGTGTCCATCTGTGTCCCCACTGAAATTTTTTGCATTTTCTGAGCAAAACCAAGGTGAAGGCTGCCTCCTGCAAGCGCTGAGCCCACACCTGCCTTACAGGTGGCATGTGGCAGACACAGACCCTACTGAACCCCTGGCCTGTCTGGAGGAGCTCCTGTCTCTGTGAAGGGAAGATTCCATCCTTCCTGTATGTATGAAGATAGAGACACTCTGCTTCACTGTAGCCCTGTGGTCCCTCAGGGGACTGATTTTTGAAGGAGCTCAGTGCACTGCGCAGTATCTCACCCCCAAAGCACCTGCTGGGCAGACCAGCAAACGTTGTCTGGTTTGCACCATGGACAGGCAGTGTCCGGTCCCCAGTGGGAGCCTCCCTGGCCACAGACACGAACCCCAGCTCCAGCACTCAGTCCATGTGGGATGTCCTGCAGGATGCTGCCGTCACCTTCTGCAGGCTCACACCTGTGCAAAGTGTGGGATGTTGGCCCCCTGTTCAGCTCAGGGGATTAAGGATACCTTTTATTGCTTTGGTTTATTAGACTCACTGTGATTATTTTCTAAGCTGAGCTTGTCTATAATTAATAGTGCAATTGGAGGCGAGCGGGAGTTGAGGATGCTCAGTGCCTCGCTGGGCTCTCGGTGTCTGAAATAACTGAGCTGTAAGAACAGGCTCATCCTTCTGCCCATTATTTGAGCGATTGTCTTGAAGGTGTTGCACACACTCTGGTCATTTATTCCTGGGTTCAGGGGACGATGTCCTTGGGGCTGGTGCCAGCACTGACTGTGACCCCAAGGGATGGCTCCCACCACTGCCCTGTCCCTCCACTGCCCCAGGGTGTGCAGATCTCCCAAGCCACGTGCTCCAACAGGCTGTTTGTCCAGGGGAGGCCATTCAGGGACACCACACCTCGGAAGACATCCAATGTGGCAGCTGCCTCACAGGGTGAACGAAGAGAAGAGGGAACAAGAGGACTGAGGGTTTTCCATTATCAACACTGTACAGCAACCATGCATATCCTAAAATATGTATATGTCCCTTAACTTTCTCGCTGGGTTATTTTTTCCCTTCATATATTGAGGATTAGATTTCGGGTTGTTTCAGCTTTCAGTTTTGTTTCATTTTGGGTTTTGTTGTTGGGGGTTTTTTTCCTATTTGTATTCTAACAATCCAGCATTCTTTTTTTTATTATTCATAGGATTGTAAATGGAAAATGTACATGGAGATGGACGGGGATGAAATTGCAATAACCTACATAAAAGATGTGACATTCAACACTAACCTACCTGATGTAGAGATTTTAAAGATGACAAAGGTATTTACAGCCTTAAAGCTTTCACAAATTCACAGATCTCAAACAAAGACATTAAAATACCACAGCAGTCGACTTTTGTGCTTGCAGAAGCTCAATCTCTTGACAGCTTTTAAATAAAATGCACATTTTAAATAGAATTGTATCATAATAGGAGTTAGGTATTTTGGTTCTCCTTTAAGCTGACAATAATGTTAACAATAGACAAATAAGAAAAGGAACTAATTTATATTTTCTTGTTTTAATTCCATGTTATATCCTCTGAATTTATTACCCCTTTTAAAGAAAAGAATGTTCAAAAAATTGCTTTATTTTTCAAGAGAAGAAACCAATTTAAATGTTCCAGAAACTTCATGTGATTTGTCTGGGTGGTTTTGTTGGATTTTTTCCTCTCTTTTTTCTTCTTTTCTTCCTTTTTTTTTTTTTTTTTGGCACGGTTTTAGAACTTTTACCTGGTTCTAAAACTCTCTCTTTCATGCAACAGTGGATTGCAAAGACTGAAACCCATGGCAGAAAGTACAGCACTGAACATCTGCAGTTCATTGTCACTGGGCACTTTACCCGATTTCAGAACCTGCCTGTAAATATTTGCCAGTAAGCATTTAGACTGCTTTTCCCTGAGGAACAGAAGTTTTGTCAAAGCAGAGGGTCTTTTGTTAGCTATTATTTTAATTGTTTGGTTTTATTAATATGCTCCACTTGATAATAGCTAACAAAATAAAGTTCTAACTGAAAAAATATACAGCTTGATTGCCAATTAGAATGCTGCTCTGATGTGCACTGATAAAAACACCCAAACTCTTGAGTGCTTTTAACTGTGAATTTTTGGGGCAAAATTGCAGGGGAAGCCTTTAGTTATTTTTTCTAAAGGAAAAAAATGAAAACCAGATTGTCAACAGTCAAAATTTTAAGGAAAATGTGATATAGGTATATTTGCCAAAGGAGATTCTAATATTTAATTCATGCTAATACTATTTTTATAGTTACTGATTTCTGTAACAACACTTGTGGGGGTTTTGTTGTTGTTGATGTTGTTGTTATTATTATTAATTATTACTGTTGCTCTTACTATTATTAGTTTTCTGTCTAATTTTAATCTCGGACATTTCAATTTTTCCTTTAAAAAAGCCGTGAAGTTAAATAAATTAACAACTACATACAGTAACATTAACTTTTCACATACTTCAAGATGTTTATATTTGTCAAGGAATGTCTCTGAGAATCTATAGATATTTGTTCTTGTTTTCCTCTGTAAATCTAGCAGAAGAAAAAATGTACATGCACGAAATTGAAAAAGGTTTATGCCCCCCCAAAAACATTCCATGTTGTCTCATCTGCTGTGTGTTATGTATGGAAATCTTTTCTCATTTTCCTTTTGTAAACAAGAAAGTAAATATTTCAAAATATATTGCTTTGTCTCATAAAATTTTAAGAATAGTATTGATGTTAACAATATAGGAATGAATGAAAAGAGGCAAATGCTGTAAATACCTTTTGGGTGATTTAGAAACAAGTTGGGAGATGAAGAGCACCTTATAAAACTCCCACCATGTTTTTTCCAGCCACCATTTGTAATGGAGAAATGGATTGTGGGCATAGAAGAGCACCAGTCTGTAGAATGTGTTGTTACATATGAGGTAAGCTCTAAGAAACAAATAAAATAGTTGATCCAAGATAAAACCTACACAGGAGGTGTGGAAATAACATTCTCTGGCTTTGTTATATCCTATAATCAAGTCTCAGAAGCCTGTAATTAATTGTAAAATATAAAGTTCAGAGCAAAAGCTGAATGAAGTTTACAGAGACAATGGCCTCAGACTGTGGCCTGGGATGCCTCTTGTTCTCAAGGATGAAAGCTCCTTTTGCTTGAAGTGTGATGGTCAGTGATGTCTGCATTATTTAAAGAAGCCGGTTTTTATCTTTTCCATGATGTGCTAATTAGGAGAGTAGAGAAGCAACAGGAGAAGAAAGAAATTGAGAAATCAAGAATAAGATAAGATAAAATAAAACCTGGAATACAATTTGATGTAATAGAAATTAGCTTTGTAAAAAGAGTTTGCAGTTACTTACAATCGTGTCCTTATAAAGACACTTTAACTTTAAAGACACGTACTTATAAAGACTAACTGCGTGTCAGAAGAAGGTTAATAAATGAAGTTCCAGCTCTGTCCTGAACAAGGATTCAGGCAGTGATGGAGAGATGGGGAAATCCTGGGCCTTGCTTGCTTGTCTCAGAAGTGAAGAACTAGGTTTTTTTCAGGCTGAAGTTCCTCACAGGAGTCGTAGGTCCTTAACAGCAGACTGAAGAGCTTGATACTCCAGGAAAATTTTGTTGGGGGTCCCCCTGCAAAAATACCTGCTTAGTCCTACCTCTTTTAGCAGAAAGCAGTGCACATTTGATGCTCACATTAATAGAACTAGTAAAATACATTTTTGTGTTTGTAGAGGAAGGCCTTCAGATCTTTCCTCCACAGGGTACAAGAATTGACGCAGTTATTCACTACCACATTTTTAGCATAATCACAAGTACCAGCCAAAATTATCTAGAGTCTAAAAATATTTGAGAACTAGCTAAGTGGTTTTGCAAAACAGACTCTATATTGAAACCACTGCTGCCTCCCAGGCACTAGTGGAAGTTCCCTCATAGGGGAGCTTAGTGTGTTGTGTGTTGTTACATGCTCACACTTGTGTCCTTCCTGAGCAGAGTGATGTTAGAGCTCCCAAAAGCACGAGGCACATCCAAGCAATCTGCTGGAGCAAGGTGAAAGCGCAGGACGAGGTTAAGGCAGTTCAGCTCATGATACAGACCTCACACCCCAACTCGGAGGGGAATTCACGGAGCAGATCTGACTCGGGTAAGTCAACACATGTGAACTCTATTGCTGACAGGGGCAGGGCGGGTATGGGGAGAACAGCAAAGAGTCAATGCACATCAACCGCCCCACTCAGCTTGGTGTCACCTGCAGGTGTGCTGAGGGTGCACTCGATCCCTCTGCATGTCAGTGATGAAGATAATAAATAACCCTGGTCCCAGTATGGACCCCGAGGGACGTCACTTGTCACTGGTGTACACCAGGACTCTGAGCCGTTGACCTCTGGATGCAACCATTCAACCAATTCCTTATCCACCTGACAGTCCACCCAGCAAATCCATCTCTGTCCAATTTAGAGAGAACGATGTTGGGGGCGATCATGCCAAAGGCTTTACAGAAATCCAGATAAATGACATCTGTAGCTCTTCCCTTGTCCACTGACATTAAGATCAGGAAGCATTTTGCTCCCCCAGTCCTCATCCTGCTGTCGATTGACTTGGTAGGTGTGGGAAGAGAGGCTGCCATTGAAGATTGAGACAAAGCCTTCTCCCCATCTGTTGTTACCAGTTTTCCAGTGCTGTTTATCAGTGGGGTACAGCTTCTTTGAACTTCTTATTTTGTTAACATAGCTGTAGAAACCCTTCCTGTTATTCTTTGCATCCCTTGCCAGGTTCAGTTCCAGCCTTGTTTTGGCCTTCCTCACTACATCCCTATACAACCAAACTTCATGTCTCCACTCTTCCCAGGTTGCCTGTCCTTGTTTCCACTTCCTGTGCTTTTCTTCTTTCCCTTTACTTTGACCAGCAGTTCCCTGCTCAGACACACCAGTCTCTTGCCTTCTTTGCCCAATTTCTTGCTCCTGGAGAGCCCTTGCACTCCATGGAAGACTTCCTTAAAGATCTGCCAGCTCTGTTCCACTCCCTTGTCCCCAGGGGATCTTATTGACGATGTCCTTGAGGAGCTGGAAGCCTGTTTTTCTAAAGCTCATGAGCCTAACTTTACCTGACCCATGTCCTTCAGGACTGCAAACTCTACCAGTGATCATTGCAGCCCAGGCTGCCTCCAGTCTTGATGTCCCTGATTAACTTGCTGACATTGGTGACCATCAGATCCATTTTTCCCTCTGGTAGGGCTGTCTGTTACCTGTCTCTGAAGGGTAAGGGGGATGACCTATATGCTCCTATAGGAAGCAGGCTGGAAGCAGTCCATGGTGATAAGCTCAAACTCAACAGGAGTGCTTTGGCCAGCTCTTCCCTCCCACCCTTAGCCACCCAGCACACAGCTTTGCATGGATGTTGTGCTTGGATAAAGGGCTGGCACCTCCTGTTAGAGATGAGTAGGTGCAGATTGCTCTTGCTCTGGCCAGTGCTCTTGCAGGG
Organism: Mohoua ochrocephala; assembly: GCA_013398855.1. Lineage (NCBI taxonomy): Eukaryota > Metazoa > Chordata > Aves > Passeriformes > Acanthizidae > Mohoua > Mohoua ochrocephala. The sequence continues at coordinate 153,577 of VZTA01001568.1, read as the reverse complement.
GGACACACATACTGAGGCTGTAGCCTCAGAAGCTGCAAGTGGGGTGGCAAAAAGTCCCCTGTGGATGATAGGCTGTTTTGTCAGGTACAATACTGCCAGCCTGGCAGACAAAAGTGCCCCTGACATCCTGCTCTTCTGTGAGGAACTGTGGAAATCTTCCCACTTCATTCTTCTTCCACAGCTCAGCTTGCCAATTTGAGCCAGCCCTGGCTCATCATTATCTGACTTCTGGAATGGTGTTTGTTATGGCTTCTGGGGCTTGATTTGTTCAGTGAGATACATTTAATAATGCAGTGGGCTCTACAGTGCAGGTTTCATTTCCTAATTAATGTATGCTGCTGACAGATTCACACTTGGCTCAATTGACTCTAGCACAGTTCTGCCTTTAAGATCTGCTGTTGTTTTTGTAAAGGTGTTTGTTAGCCAAGCTGTTTTTCTCTTTGAGTTCACAATAGGGCTGCAGAAATGTTCGGGTTGGGACACCTGAGGGGCAGTACAGGAGCTGGAACAAGATACCAGTGAGCAGAGGAAGAACTTCTCAATTTTGTACACTACTGGCAACTGTAGAAGAATGGCCTTGTGAATGGAGAGGTGCCGGGCTTGGGCTACAGACACATCTAAAATGGGTGTGCTTATTCCTAAGCAATTGTGATCCATTTGCAACACAATTACATTTTGTAATGCAAATGGAACCTAGAGCATGTCCTAAAAGATACATCTTTTCTGCAGACTGGCTTTGCAGACAGAGGTTACCCTGGGTTTGAGGTGATGAGCCCTGCAGCCATACCAAAACGTGGTGTGTATCTTCACAGGTTGGCTCGGCCACAGTAAGCCGAAATGGTTGCTTTTTTTTCAGTGAGTGGTGGGAGAGCTTGTCTGTCCCTTTGGCACATTGGAGGAGTTACGTGGAGGCACTAATGTACTGTCAGCAGCCAATTGAATAGGCACAGTTCAGAGGAGGTGGGTTACCAGCCAGCACCAAAGCTGTGCCTCAGCTCTAGCAAACCTTCTGGCCTGTCTTCTTTACCAGACCACCTATCCCAGGTTTAGAAGACCACCAAATCCAAGCACAAAGGTAAGGGTAATACCTGTCTAATAGGCTAAAATAACCAGCAGTGAAGGTACTACCTCTGTGGGCTACCGCACAGAGCACTTAACTCAGTGTACAGAGTTGGTGGCTCAGAGACCATGTGAGGGAGAAGCCCTCCAACCCATGAGAGGCAGCCCCACAGGGCACCCTGGGAGATCCTTGCTGGGCAGCTGGATCCTGGGCTGGCGACTGCTGTTGGATGTAAGGAGCAAGGACTGAACAGTCCGAAGGGAGCCCCTTGCTCAGGGAGATCAGCACTGGTCCCATGGGGCATGTGATGGCCACCTGAGTGTCGGTAACAAATGAAGACCCAAACTCGAGTCCTGAGCCTGCTGTTTCCAGGTTGATGAGGTCTGTGATCTACATCCACATCCTTGTTAGGAGGGTACAGGGGAATGGCAGAGGCAATAGTGTCTAGCAAGTACATTTCGGCATGCATGTTTCTTTTGAAACCGTGACTTTCGAGGAGGTTAAGAAGCAGAGGAGGCAATTCCCATCTGTCTTTCTGTGAAAGAAGGTTCACCTCTAAGCGCAGGTGGAGCTATCTGCTGTGTCGGTGTCACACGCACTATGACAGGAAAGAGTTTCCTTTTGACATACTTGACAATAAGTTGAAGTGATTTAAATCTCTTTGGATTCAAACAAAGTCTAAGGAAAAGAGGAGTGGAAGAGATCATCCATTACATTTTAACAGGAGCAATCCTAATGAGGACAGAGCCGCTATCCAGCTCCCACAAAACTCCCCATGGTCAATGAAGTGTTCCAGCGAGAGGCAGCGAGGGTTATGCTTTCCTGTTGGAATGATATTAGCAATCTTTAAGGACAAATCATTCAAATCTCTCTAGAACAAAATTATTTTAGTTGCTCCCCATGGGTCTTTGGCCAGAGCTGTGGCCTCAGATAAGAGGAATTCCTGTTCTCTGCTCTACCCACAAAGTAGCAAACCAGGCAGCCCTTGCAGTTCAAATGGAAAATTTACAGCTATTGTATTTGCTAAACGCTTTCATGGAAACCACAGGAATGACTTTCAAAACCACTTCAGTCTGATCTCTGAAAGCTTCAACTTTTGTTACGACCCCAGGGCTGTGACAGTAGGAGCAGAGGGAACTGTAATACCCTGAGTTGCTCACAGTTAAGCACTGTCTGAGCCAGCCTGGCTGAAGCCCGATGCCTCACTGGCTTTTCCACGTACAGAGTGGGTTTTCTGCATGAAGCTGGATGCAAAGTGGATTGAATTCTGAATTTCTTGTAGCAACAACAACTGAAGTAGCTCCGGTTTTTGTGGCGTATAGCATTTTGAAAAGAAATTGGAGCCAGAGGAGGTGAATGTGGCTGCCACAGCTGGGATTTGCACTGCCGCTGCACCGCTTCCTCTCTGTGCTGGGCTGCGAACAGCACGACCGTGCTGGATGGGAGAGATGCAGCTGGAAGGCAATGTTGCAGCAGTACTGGTACCTCGGGGTGACCTCTGTGCCTGCTCCGGAGGTCTCCAGGCTCTTCTGTAATGAAAGCTGTGGAGAAATCTGCTGAGGTTGCCAAGAGCATCGTAGGGCGTGTTTAAAACCCGGTTGGGTTCAAAAGACCAGAAGGCACTTGGGAGTGGGAACCCACCTGAACAGCCAAGTGGATGGCTCAGTCTTCTGGTCTGAGCTCCATAATCTGCAGTGGCATCAGAAATATTTGTATCACTTGCTGTATTAAAAGCCTATGAAGTATGTTCAACCATACACTGAACATACTCAGACCTAGGACTATTTGCTGCAAGGCTGGGAGGGGAAGGGTGGTTTGAGATTCTTCCGAGAGAAACCCTGGTACCTAACCTCACACCTTCAGTAAACCTGAGAGCGGTTTTCCATCGACTCACAGAAAGCTGACTCTGTTTCCCTTTCCCTGCCAGGCACTGACAGTCAGTGGATGCAGACACTGCGCATGCACCAGAAAGCAAAAGCCATTTCTCTCCAGCACGGCCACCCCCACAGCCCAACCACAGTCACCCACTACCTGCCCTACCTTCGCAGCCAGGACTCCTACGCTGCTGCCGTCAGGAGGACACGCGCTCCCGTCAGTCACCAGCTCACATCCATCAGCCACTCGAGGAATTCCTCTCCCCTGTCACACAGTTTGATGAGAAACCTTTCAAATCTGCACTTGAACTCAAAAGGTAGCAGCGCCTCCAGCACGGCCTCTGACACGCCTTCGGAGAGGGACAGGTCTGGCAAGGGCAGAAACGCCTCGCACAGCGCAGCCTCCCGCAGCTCCTCGGACGGGCGGCGCAGCGGGACCAGCTCCCCGGTGCCCCCTCGGCACGCGGGAAGGCCCAGCAGGACTTCTTTGCCAGCGGCCCCCCCGGCCTCCCAGCACCGCAGGTACCCCCGCACCCCTCCGCAGCCCACGGCCATCCCGGGCATGCCCCCTCAGGGTGAGAGCGAGCCCAGGAGGGGCGAAGGGGAGAGCAGAGCCAGCGAGGGCGGGTGGATAAAGGTGCAGCACACGAGGAAACCCCACAGGCAGGCCGCCGGCAAGCCGGGAAAGGACAGAGCCAGGGGGAGCTGGCGGGGCCGGAGGATGTTCTGAGAGGAATTTGGCCCTTTATTTAACGGAACGTTCAACCCAGAGAAGATATGCCTGCTCGTATTTAATTTGCTGCACCAAAGCCGGTACCCATCTGGCTGGGGCCTGCCAGTGGACAGGGAGAGCTGCCACCTCTCCTCCTGTCACTGCCAGCACCGAGGGATTTCATTTGGTTTCCTCCCCTCTGTTTGGCTGCTCGTGTTCTCATCTGACTGGATATCCACTCATTTGCTTAATATTTCGAAAATAAAATCCGTCAGGCACAGCCAGGTGCCACAGTGAAAGGCTCTCCGTTTCATCCTTAGGAGAGTTGTGCTGTTACCTCTCTCCTCCCCTCACTTTGCCTCTAGATGCTGAGTCCAGCGCTGAGCAGGGTCTCCTCACCCCTTGTCTATTCTGCTTCTGCCAGGGCTATAGGAAGAGGTAGTATTTTTATCAGACCAGCATAGTCTGAAAAAAAGGGACACAGGGACATTTTTCTTTGGGTCCACTTTAGTAGCTTCACTTCTCCACTTTCAGCTTGCCATCCCTTCTCAGGAATTTCTGACCTTGTTCCTTATTAAAAGCCCCAACATTAGCTACCCAACACCACTGAGCACACGGTCACATGCACAGTTGTCTTAATCAGAAGGAGAATCAAAAACTAGGCTTTATTCTTTTGGGGGAAAAAAATTAAAATAGAGTGAGAAGAAGGCATTGCCTTTATCATAGTTACAACTAACCCCACTGAGGTCTATGATAATATTTATCCCTGTGCAGCTGGTATTTTTTAATTGAATTTTTAAATGTGGCCAGACTCTGTCGCTTTTGTCTTTCAGTCTTCAGGTAGTAAAGACAAGGTCAGCAAAGTTTCTGATTAATGTGGTCTTTAGCTCTGCTGAGAACAAAGACACAGCTTAGACTCAGTTGGCGTCAGAAAGTTTCTTCGTGGCCTTTTCACTCCAAGTTGATTTCACACAATTAAAAAGGAGAAAAAGAAGTTTGGGTTTCACAAGATGCAAGAGAGAAAAAAGGGAAGAAACAGATAAAGGAAGCTGAACCCAAAGCAATGCATGGTACCCTCTGAAAGCCAAGGAACTGTGAATTAGAGATGCCTTTGAACAGGGTGCTGCACACCATCCACGCCAGGTGGTAGTCGCTGGCACACCGTTGTGAGCGACGCTGGCAGAGCTGCTGGCACGTCACCCGCTCAGGGTGAGGGGGTATCGCCATAGCCCTGTCGCTGGATGTTCTAAAGGACAGGTAAATTCCTTGCTCCACACAAAGGCCACTCCTGTGGGCACGTGCAGCTCTCCTTCCTCTGATTGCCACTGGCCCCAGTGAGGGCTGTGCCCTGGGGTGAGTTTCCAATACCCCCCAGACTGAACTGGGGCTCACATTTCATGAATTCGGGACAGGGTCCACCAAAACCAATGGAGCAAGACACAAATGACACCAGGTGTCAGGAACTGGATCTCTGTCATTCAAGTGCCTTTACCTCTAACAGCAGTTAAGAGCAGAAAAAATAGCTGCTTTACCTTGAAGTGAATTCAGCTGCATGTGATGCCCTGTGGTAAGAACGTTTGCCATTTTCTTGTGGCTTCAAACTGGCTGAAAGCTAGTTAGTAACCCAGCTTCTGGCCCTGGTTTACTGAGCCTGACAACTAATTTGGGGCACATGGACAATCTAGCACTGGATGTTTCTCTGTCACAACGTGGGAGGGGACTGGGATTTTGTCTAGGTTGGGGATCCTTCCCTGACATTTCTTGCCATGACCAAAATGGGTTGGAGGATACCAACTAATAGTAACTGCGCCTGAGAGTAGTTGCTAGAAATGTGCTTGTGTTATTAAAATTTGGATATGCATCTCAAGAATCACAGCTGGGCCTAATTTGGGAATCACAAATCCTAAGAAAGAAATTGCAAGAGTTTGGAAGGGCACCTTTCTTTTCTAGGGTGATCAGCATGGCGGTGTAGTTGTCCAAGCCTGAGACACTGTGGGCTGGTGGTGGCAATTCAAGATTTATCAGCTGCCTGTGGTTGTTTGTCAAGATGTCCAGCAGGATTCCTCTGGTGTTTGTAAGCTATTTAATGCTGTGCCTAATTTTAATCTGCAATGTACTGTTTGTCCACATCTGTTGTATTAAAGTGTTCATTAGCATTTAAAGAAGGAGCGGATGGTATTGATCATGCCCATTAAAATTAAACAATCATGCATTAGTGACTGATTAGAAATCCTTTTGCTGCACCAGCATTGCTGGTTAAAGCAACAGTGAGTGAACTTGTAAAAAAAAATTCTCAGCAAGATCTAGTTTTCCATCTTGTTTTTATCACTTTTAATGTGGCTACTCCCTATCTTGGTGATAATTCATTATAAATAAAAATGTGCTTACATTTTCACACACACCCTCAGTACTTTACAAAGCTGAGCCTTTTTATTTTCATGTTTTACTAACATGCAGCTAGAAGACCATGCACAGCAATGTGTAAAATCAGACTGTCTTGGGCAGCTACACCTCAGGAAATGCTCTTTGGAAGGGAGCCATGTTATGTTCACTTAGGGTTTTCTTACAAGTCTGTTAAAGCCAACCATATTCAAGTACCAGTATGTCTGGAATTGCATGCCAGGAGCTGGACACACTGCTCTCCATCCACACACACATCCTTGGCAGTGCTACAACTGCTACACCCTCCCTCCACAGCTGACTCTGCAAGTGGCACAGATTACCACTGCTGTAGAGCTGCTCCTTGGTTTCCTGGCTTTTCTTTCTCTTGGGCTTCATATCTCCATGCACGGATGTTGATGTTTTCTTAATCCCCAAAAGGTACCTGCATTTTCCTCTTCCAGGGTTTAAAATGCTCTGAATTGTAAGAAGCAAGCTCTGAGATGTCTGCTGGAATGGATGATGAAAAATAGCAAAGAGCTCATGAAGGCAGATTCAGAACTGGACATCCAAAGTGAGTGAGTATTTGCATCCAATTGAGAGAATGTTTACAAAATCAGAAACAAATTTTCTTTTCCTTTTTTTGTTTTTAATATGAGACTTGCTGTCAGAGCTTACACAGAATCTGTTTGTTCATTCAGCAGCATTTTACTGTGGATCTTTTGGGAATCACAAGAATTGCCCAGCTCTCTCTGAATGCTAGACATCAGCTGGAAAGTTTCAGGGTGAACAGCAGCATCTCTCCCCAGCCATTGGTTCTTGACCCTGCCAGTGGGTTGTGAGGGAGGAAGCAGTGCTCAGTTCAGACAGGAAGACCAGGTTAACCTCAGCATCATGGCCCTTGGTTTTCTGAAACTTTACAGGCTTTACCTCCACAGCTGATGTCTTCATGGCATGAGCAAAAAGACTTCTTTCTTTTTCTGCCAGCAAGATATGTGGTTCAATTTTTTTCAATGTGGTTTTTTTTCTTTTTTTTTAAATTTTGTCTTTCCCATATACCTAAGGATGTCTTTAAAAAAAACAAAAGGGAAAGAACAAGAGGAGGATGGAGAGCAGTCACCACTGAGGGTAGCAATCATTCTTCTTTAGCTCGGTGTCCCAGAGCTGGGTCTGACCCAGTTGGGTATTGTCTTCCTAAGAACACAAGTTTCCCCAGCAGCACTGGGGTACCTGCCACTGCTGTCAGGACTGGCTGTAAGAGATGAGTGTCCTGGGGACCTGCTCTGTAGAGGGAGTGGCAGCCAGACCAGCAGCTTGGCATGGCGCTGCACTCTCCAGGTGCTTGTTCCCTGTGTCTTGCACATCCCAGCCATGTGCTGCTGTGCTGTGAACCAGCTGCCAATTCAAGCGCCTGTGAAACCCTGCTCCTGAGCAGGGCAGCTCGTGAATGTGAGACTCCCTGGAGCAACAGCATTGCCCAGGCCTGCAAACAGACCGCTTTTGTTCACATACAGCCAGGGCGTGAGGGGGCTGCCCACAGGCAGCTTGCTCGAGAGACAGAGGTCCTTCTGAAAGGGGAAGAGATGCTTAGAGGGCTTTTGTAGCTGCTCATCTGCCTGAGTGGCGAGAGCATGAAATGGCAGAGTGACCTGTCGTCCAGCTCAACCCCTCACACAAACCTTTTCTTTTATACAGAGCCTTTGCAAATTCACAAGACGATTGTCACAGAGGTGACAGCCCACTGAACTGTCCAAGGGGCACCAAAATCATAAACAACTCCAGGCTGCTCCTCTTGCTAACCCCTTGTGACCATTGATCCATCCCAGGATGGTGGAGCTGCAGAGGTCGCTTTTTATGGCCTGGGCAGGAATTTCCCCCAGCTAAAGGTTTTATTTGGGCAACACTGTAACCTCTCTCTCTTCCAGCATTTCTAGTTGTTGTTTTGGCCTCCTGTTGATTTCGACAGACATACCAAAATATAGTGCCTGTGCTGGCCTTGTCAGGAAGATAAACAGAAGTGATGATCGGATCGGGGAGATGAGGTAGCCATCCAACCCCTTTTTGCTGGGAAATGCAGCTCTCAGGGTTTCAGCCTGTCTGACTGCTGCCACGGCACACTGTACCCCTGTGCTCAGGGAAATTTGGCCATACTGCCTGGCTGGGGAGGGATGACTGTGGGAACTGCTCATCCTGCGCTGATGCTGCTGAGAACTGCCTTCAGCAGGGGGGATGCCAGCGGCCCCTCTGTCTCCCCATCCACACCCTGATCTCAGTGATGCTGTACCAGTGAACAAAACACTGCCATGCTGCCAGTGTTTCTCAGGGCTGGGGTTCACAGGTGGTGTTGCTGCTGGTTGGTTTATTTCCATGAAATGCTAGACAGTCTCTGTTCAGCTGGGAGGGGAGAGTGCCCATTTGTGCCTCCCTCCAGCACTGCCATGACTGACCTAATGCCCCATGAGAACCTGCATTCTTGCTGTGAAACGGGGATGGGTGGTTTTGGACATGGCTTACTTTTTAAAGAAAAAACTGGCTACTGCAGTTTTGCTCTATCTTACCTGCTTCCACTGGTTATTTTCTAGCAGTTGGCCATGTATGACAGCATGCTGACCAGAATCTGGCAACTTGCTGAGCTGATTTAAGGAGCAGAGGTTGCCTCACTGAGAGCAACAGCCCCCAGCCCCCAACAGCCCCAACAGCCCCTCACCTCTGTCCTGCTCTCTAGCTCAGCCAATGCTGCTCAGGATCAAACCCCATGTATTTTAAGACTTTCTATAACTTGCAGACTTGCTGCCAAGAAGATTGGACTGTGCATCAAATATATGCAATTGATTTTTTTGATTGTGCTAGACAATGCACTTTGACAATAATAATAATAATAATAATAATAACAATTATTATTATTATTATTATTATTATTATTATTATTATTATTATTACTTTAGGCTGGGAAAAACAGGCAGTGACTTATGTAACTGTGGAAAAATCCCAAACTGAGAGACCTCCTGGCATCTCATGTCACTAAATGGAATCAAATAGCTGTGCCACCTCTGAAAATTACATCTGACAGAATTATTTTCTGTCTATGCGTCCACCATAGAAGGGTTTTTACATAATATTCTTATCTAATGAATTGCCATGCTTAGCAATTCAAGCCAGTTTGTTGCAAAAAGTTAGAGGTTAGAGAGGAGAAGTCTATTAAGGCAATAACACTAATAAGGGTCTGCCAAGCTCTCGTTTGAGTGAATGTAAATACAGGGCATTTGAGATGAACAACTCAGAGGACAGAGGAGTGGCGCCGGCAGGCAGCGGCCTCTTGGGATAAAGGCGAGCTGGGGCTAAAGCGTGCAGCCCGTTCCCTGCAGCTCCCACTGCAGCACCACCCAGGCTCCCCACAGCCGCAGCCCCTGCTCCCGTCCCTGCCCGGGGCCGGAGCCTCCTCCCGGACCCTTCCCGGGGCTCTTCGGCGGGTGCTGGCGGGTGGAGACACAGACGTGGTCCTGTGTAGAACGAAGTGGCTTGGTATACCTGGGGCTCAGCACATACATTCCTCTTCCTGCCTTGGCAGGCAAGGTGAGGGCTCCCTGCGGCAGAGGGGGCGTTTCCCCCATGCTGCGAAAAAACCCAAGGGCTCGAAAACTTGAGATGTGCCCTGGGGACCTCTGGCAGGCACTAGCGAGCCCTGAGGGAGGATTTCTACTTGTCCCCCTCACTTCCTCCCTCCTGAGAGAGCTGCCTGGGGAGAGAGATCCCTGGGGAGAAGGTTATGCCATCACCTGTCCTCCCACTCCCACCCTCTCCCAGCAACCACGTCTTGCTGAAGGCTGGTGGAGGCAGTGCAAATCAACATTTGCAAAAAGGCAGTGGCAAAGCTTGTGTAAAAGGGCGAAAGAGGAGACTACAGTAAGTATTTCTGATTATTTCCTGATAGCCTTCTGTTTCCCACAGCTATACATTTGCAGAACATTTTGTAAATTACTTCTTTATGATGTGACTAAATGTAATTTGCGTTTTCAAAGGGAAATACAAATCAAAGCCCAACAATGAAAGGGCTGGGATTTTGAGCTTTTAAAAGTGGCTACTGCATATCAAAACCAGCTACTTTCGATCAACATTTTTTGCTATGCATTTTGTGGAATGGCTACAGGATAATCAAATGAGCATTGTAATTACACTGCCATAATGTGCATCATAATGCTCTGGGCTCCAAATGATCTGCTGTGACTTACATTTGGAATAATCATTAAGGTTTCTATCAAAAATGACCACATTTCAGTCATTCTCTTAGTGCACCGATGAATGTAGTATCAACTGCACTTTTTCTGACACTGATTTGTATTATTCCTTTGGTTTTCCTTCACTCATTCTTTCGATTTTTGTGGTCTTGCCAGTTTGTGTCAAAGAAACACAGTATCAGATAAGATTGAACATGACCACTTCCAATTCAACATGCAGGATGCATTGGCACCCGGCCTTTACTAACAAGAAAATCACAGCAAAGCACAAGGAGATACATACAAACCTGTTAAATTAAAAGGAGAAAATCTATTTCTCCTTGGAGAGAGAAAAAAGGAAAAAGATACTAATTGCATTGTGGAGGTATTTATGGAGCTGGTACAGCTGGTCTTACTAGAAACTGACTTTACATGTTAAATATTTAAACTTACATTTATTTTACAAAATCCGATTCTACCTATGAGAGCATAGCGTTAAAGTATTTACATCAAAAAGGTACTCCATAGAAATTCATGTCCAGCAAACATGTAGAGGTCTAGCTGTAATTAAATCTCCAAAAGTGGCTATCCTCCTGCTTCTCTGTAAGAGCAAGTGTGTCCTTTCTGGATTGCAATCAATAGCAGGTTACCTGATTGTACACCTTATTATGTCTTGTATAGCAGTGGGAGCCACTGGAGGGTGACATGTGAACAAATAGATATGCTTGATCAGATCTTTTCAAGAAACACACCTTACAGGAGAGAGAAAAACAATTAGTGTGTGTTATAGGTTACCGATTTACAATTTACATCATAAATCAATGTCTGATTATTTTAATGCAAAATGTTTTTAGCTTCATTTTATTGCACTAATGGTTTCAATAACACACTATAATTTGCTCAGATGAAGAGGTGATTGGACAGCTCTTACAGAAATTTTTAATTACTGTCATTAGTGGCTGCAATCTTATTCTTTTCTATGGAGCTAAGATACGTGTTACTGCATTGTGCTACGGGTACTCTGTGGCCATGAGAATCCAAACTCTCCCTTTCCTCTTAGATGCTTGCATCCATAAATACGTGTCACTGTGCGAGTCTCATCGCAATGAATACTAGCATCACACAAACATTAACTAATGTCTCCACATGCTATTTTAGGCAGGTGTGGTGGTGCATCCCCAGCCTTGGGCCATACTATGATCTCAGAAATACTCATTAAGCCTTGGCCTTGACAAACACCACCTGGGCTAAGCTCCTCTTGAGCTTATCAGAAACACTGCCTGCTCCCAGCTTATGCTTTCTAGTGTGGCTGTTTTTAACGAACAGCCTCGAAAACTGATTTTTCTTGCCTGAATAACAACCCAAGTGGAACATCATTTTTGTTACCAGACTTTCAAAGAAAATTACTGCCCCAAATTGTGGCCAGGATGGAAAATTACCATGGCTAAAGCCAACTCTTTTGTGTCCCTATAAAGAGCAGTCCTAAGTGAGACCCTTTGAGCCCTCCTGGACCGCAGCAGGCTGTGACCAGCACCTCCCCCCGAGTGGGGCCTCTCAGAGCCAGCCAACTCTCACGTTTGCCATACCTGGGGGACCACCACTGATCGCCAACAAGGGAACCTGGCCTACCCCCACTCCCTGGGACTCAACCCTTTGCCCATTGAGAAGATGCAAAGGCATCTGATGTGAGTACTTTTCTGAATTCAAAGGGAATTTTTGAAATGTCTATACCTTGTACGCACTCCTTCGGGTCCGTGTGTGAGTGTGAATGTGGTATAGCAAATGTACTATGAATGGTGCTCTCCTAGATTCTTACGTACTTTAGATTTGTAAGTAAGTTAGGCCTATTACTGAGTTACTGTTGTGCTATAGTAAATTCTGTAAGAATCTTTTGCTAAGTTGTTTACATTAAGCTGTCATTAAGTGCTGTTAAGTTTAAGTGCCATTAAAACTTTTAGGCCTAAACCGTTTTTCAAGTGTGGGGCTAAGTTTGTCAAGGAAGTCCATTCTGAACCTTGTGACTCAATGGGAGGGTCTCCCTCATTCTTTTTTATCCTTACTCTTTCTCAGCCTTACTCTTTTTTCATGTAGGTAATTTTTGGTTGATTTTAGTTTTAGATTGATTTTAGACTTCAGTACAATTTTTCTCGGAGTGCTTTAACCACCTAATAAGCAGTAGAGTGAACCTTGCCAATGAACTTTGTCATGCTTTCGCTTTTATATTAAACATGGTTTTGCCGATACCTTTGCCAGTGATTCTTTGAGTGTCCTAAAACACTCATTCGTGACAGCAGGTAAAAATGTATAGCTCCAATTTAAAAAAAAAGAGGGAAAGGAGCACAAAGTGCGTTGAGCACAGTTAAGATAAGAACTGTGTAGGAGAGCCAGGGATGGGGCAGCAGGAGTCCTGCCTCCGGAGAGAAAAGCTGCGTTACAGTGCCAACAGCCAAAATCCGCGGGGTGACATGGAGGACAGCACTTGTCCTTCGTCCCAGCAGACCAAAGGTCACATCTGTTGTTTCTGACAATGGAGCTATTGTTGGAGGTCCATGTTTTCGCTACTGCTTGAAGCTCCTAATATGTAAACAACTTTGATTCCCCCCGAGAGATGCAGAAAGCATTGCACCCTCAATCTACTGCATGTCCCTCCATCATTTCAGCCGATTCCCGAAGCAGGTCTTCCAAGGGCTGCTACCAGGTAGTGGCAGCTCATGTCAAGGACAGACGAGACCTTAACAGACTATTTTATTGAAAACACCTGATAAAATACTCCCGATGATCTTTGCCAGCATGTGAGCCCTGAAGGGTGAACTTGCTGGTAGCGCTGGACAGGCTGTGCAGGACCCTGACTGGGGGACTGAATGGGCAGGGATGTTTTCCTCCACCAACGTTAGCCCAATTTAAGTGTGGCTGAAAATGCAATGCTCACATGAGTTCAGCTTTGCATGTCTTCAGCTACTGCTAATAGCCAGATGTAGGACAGTGGTGCTGCCTGTGTCTTGACAAACACAGAAAAACTGTTTCCATCGTGGTAAAGCCAGTTGGTGAGTTTGTTCTGCCCATCCACTGAGGGCACCCAGGCCCTGCAGGGCAGAGCAGGGGCGTGCAGGCCGTGAAGATGAAAACAGGGGAAGTCACAGTGTCACTGGTCACAACAACCATCTCCCGAGTTACAGACCTTCATTTTCTGGTGCCCTTGCTGTGTGCTGTAGGAAGGGAAGCCTCTGCCCTTCACATACATCCCATTTCTCTTTTCCCTTTCCTGCTCCCTTCTCCCCAGTCGTCTGTAAAATATGTGAGCTGATATACACAATTTTCAATAAAATAATTATTTTTCACATATTAAAAAACCCCCTGACAATACAGTTCACAAAATGTCCTGTCTGGATTCCCCACAAAGTCTCTGCTCTGGCCTATTAATTTGAAAGCCATTTGACTGCATATGTAGTTTGAAGATTTGAAGAATGCTGTTTGCATTAAGCGTTAAATGGAAAATTAACTGCAGTCTGAAGTTTTGCTTCAGCTAGTGCCATCAGCACTCCAAACATTTCATATGATGCTCTTAAAAACTGTGAAGGTTGGCTACTTCTCTAGTAAAATTCTGATAATTGTGATTCAAGACGTTAAGGGCTTTTACTGTTGATAAAATGGATCTCTCCTTCCATGTAAGTAAACAAGTATTTCTAGATTTCTTTTTCTGAAAGAAGTAAAACTACATCAAAATTCAAAAAAGATCCCACTCTTCCCAACTGAGCTGTCTTGTTTGGAAGCCATTTGGGTGGCAATCCTCCACTAACGGGGATTTAGAGGAATGGAGTGTGGTCTGGTCTCTGGAGAACTGGTTTAGTTCATCTGCTTTTGTGTGTGTGCTGAGAAGCCAGCAGTGCAGGTAAGTATGTAATTATGGGCTTATTTAAAATGGAGATTCTTTTACATGACAGATTGCAGCATGCGCAGGAAGAATAATGCCCACAGAGAATAGAACACCTCTGTGAGGGCTCTTGTACTCTGTTGTGCTGTAGCCTATTTACAGGCTTTGGCTCGGGGATGATTCGTGGTTTGCCTTACACGGGCACAGGTTTGCACGTGCTCGGGGCCTCCTCCCTCCAGCCGATTGCAGTGGGGACTCACCTGCTGTCAGGGAGGCACCTGGAAATGCTGAGCAGCAAGAGTTGCACTGCTATTGAGCCCTGCTCAAACCACAGGATAAACAGAGGATTATAGCAAACACCAGGGCCACAAATCCCATACAGCTTCTTCAGGGCTTCTCCCATTACTATTGCTGCCAAATACCGCGTAGCAGTTATTTTGCTGTGGTTAACGGCTGCACTTGATTTAATGTGCTATTATACATGTTACCAAAAATGGTTTAAAATGACTGATCTATTTTCTTCTGGCCCGTCTTCAAATAGTATTTTGATTGCAAAGGGCAAGGCAGCCAACTTCTTTGTAAAATTCTGTTGAACTGCTGTTACCCGAGGAGCAGAGGCGTCACCCACAGTCTCACTCATCGGTGGGGCCCTGGTAAGCGACCCTCCATTCCCCGTGGGACTCAGGGCAGCCTGCGGGGTGAGCGTTCTGACACAGTGCACTTGTACTACCCTGCTTGGCAGGCGGTGCTGGGTGCGGGCAATGCTGGGAGCAGCCAGGGCAGAGACCCTTGGCTTTCTGTCGTGGAGAAGCCCTACTGCCTTTGAATACTGGCAGGTTTGGGGGGTTTATTTCAGAGTGAAGCCAACCTAGGTTTGGCACACAAAATTATTTTTTAAAAAAAGAGCTCGAGACCACGGCGGCTTCCCAGCGGGCCCCAGCTGGGCACGAGTGGGCGCGGCCTCCGCCCCCATTCGGCGCCCGAGTCCCGCCGCGTTCCGCCCGGGAGCTTTTCGCGCCACGGGCTAGGCCCTTGCAGCTCCACAAACCCCACACCGCGAATAGAAAAAAAAAAAAGGGACCTCCGCACTGGCCCCTTCGGGGACATCCCAGGAGACCTGATGAGCTCCTCAGCAGAGGTGGGCGGGCAGGCGCGGGGCGAGCACGCCGGGTGCCCGACCGCGCGGGAGTGTGGGCTGCATCTGCCAGGACGCGGGCGGCAACGCGGGAAAGGCGCCGCCGGGCCCC
>VZTA01001568.1:109019-137410 GCA_013398855.1 Mohoua ochrocephala | reverse complement strand
AGAAACCGCCCCTTTTGTGTCTGGGGCCGGCCGGGCCGAGCCGCTGTTGGGTGCTCGGCGGAACCGTGAAGCGAAAACCCGCGGGCAGAGCGGTGCTGGGGAGAGGACGGAGGGCTCCACGTTGGCCCGGGCAGCTGCTGTTTAAGCCCTGTGTATCCAGCGTCTGGCCCGGCCGGGGCCAGCGCTCTTGACCGGGGCAGCACCTCAGTGTGGATGCTGCCCCCCGGCATCGATGTCACCCTCGGGGGATAAAGTGGGTCACTGCCAGTAGAAACATTTCTGGGGAAAGGAAAACCTGAAGCCCATTAAAAAAAGTCTTTCAAATCGGTGGCGAAATGAAGAGAACAGCAAGCTGCTTTGTCTAGAACAGTTGTTTCAAGTCTGTGGGTAGGATTCTTTGGCCCTTCCTTAAGAGCTGCAGAGTATTTAGTGTTTGCCTCGAACTGAAAGTAATAAGTGAATCAAAGTAGATTTCCAGGTACTTTTCTTGTACTTGCACTTTTTTCCCATCACTGGCTATGATGACTGGGGAATGACTTGATTTATGTGCTTACTTCCACTTGTCTGTTTGCATAAAAGAAGTATTCTTAAATACTGAACGAAACTCATCTATAACAATGATCAGAACTGTATCAGAGTAAAAAATGTTGTCGTTCCTAACTTTGAGATTAATTTCAAAGCTGATGTTTGTTTTCTGACTTGCATTCAAGATTGCTAAACATCCTAAAATGTTCAAACCTCCAAAGTGTCAATAAAAAGATATTCGTAGAAGCTGTCATGCTGCAGTAGGTCTCTTCTTAATGGTGTTGCTGTTGTCCTTTTGTAGCGCCGAGGTTGTGCAGGAAGGAGAAACTTCACAGCCTTTCGAAATACGAAACTGATTCCCATGGAAACATCCTCATCCTCTGATGACAGTTGTGACAGTTTTGGTTCTGATAATTTTGCAAACACAGTAAGTACAGTACAAGAACAAATAATTCCGTATGTGCAGTACTAGTAAAGCTTACAAAAATGTAAAGTTGATAAAGCTACTAAATGTTTTGTGCACAATTAAAACTACTCGCTCTGCTTACGTTTTTGTATAGTAGTAATAAACCTATGCTGTATGCTGTAATTTCATTTCACTCTGTACTTGTGCTTCTAGGTGGTAATTGTTGGAAACAGATTAGCCATCAATTCTAGCCTTTGAAATGTCACCTAACCTAATGTGCCTGGTAATTTGCAGCTGTGGTTCTGAAACCCCTTGTGAAATGCCTTAACTATTTTTTTTTTCTTTATTAAAAAGCTATTTGCTTCTACTGCACTTGTAAATGTTAATAATTTTCTGTACAACTTCAGTTAAAGGATATTTTATTTTTTGTAGAAATGCAAATTTAGGTCGAATATTAAAGAAGAACTGGCAAAAATTTTTCATGAAGCCTCTGATGATGAATCTTTCTGTGGCTTTTCAGAAAATGAGGTTCAAGATGCATTGGTAAGGCAGTTGATTTTAGTTTGCTATTTTATATTTGAATTCTTACACATTCTTAATTAGAAAATAATGCCAGCTTCAGCTTGAAAGTTCAGTGTTTCAGAAAGAAGCATCATTTCATTTAGTAAACAGTCTAAGTAGCCAAAGTTTAGTTTTCTTTTTGTCTCCATGAAAAGCACTCAAGATTCTGAGCTTTTAAAATCTGCCATATGCATTTGAAATACATCTCTTAAACTGTCCTTGCTGGATGATACTCTGTCGGACCCTAACATTTCTCCTTTCCTCAATATGAGATGTTAGGCTAGCCCATGGACTCCAGCAAACCTCAGAAAAATTTCTGACTGACATGCAGTCAGACCTCCACTCTGGCGGTGTAACGGGGAATGCTGCGTGTCTTTCAACAGTAGAGAAATAGTGATAGGTGGTGAAATCTGCCCTCCTGCTTTTCCTTGACATCAGTGCAAGATTATTTTATTGCTTAAAAAGATCAGTGGTTGATATTCAGAAGAGAAGCTGAAGTAGTACCACGTTTGGCAAAACCAGGTTTGTCATAACTTCAGAACATGCTGAAGATTGACTAGAAAAGAAAAATGTCTGGTTGGAAGAAGACACATCTGAGTTAAAACACAACAGTAAAGAGAAGAAGTAGGAGACAAAGCTGGAATAGATAAGTAGAAAAAAGAATCAGTAACTACACATAATGTGCAACCAAAATCACATACCTTCTTAATAAAAACCCTGTGTAAATAAAAAGGGCCATTTGATGTCTACTGTTACTGCTGATCAAAATAAGACTGCCTTATTGTGTCTAAAAAGAAAAATCAAAGCCTGTTGCAAAATGAGGTTTTAACTAAATAATTTATGTCCTCACTGAACCATTGGTTCTAGGAGAATTTGTAAGCAAGACATCAGAATTCAAAGATTAGAAAATACTGGGATTTTATTCATAATTGTTTCACTGGCTGACTCTAGAAGGAAGTTACCATTTTTGATCATTGATACTGTGAGATGACTGTTCTTGACAGCTTACAAAGTTGGGTTTGACCTTGTGCAGAGAGCTGCATAGTGGCTTTTTTTACAGCCAAATGCTATATGTAGCAAAATTGAGCCCTTTAAAGGCAGTTCTCTTTCTCACACCACACACACAAACTATTTTTGCTATTAGACCTGCAAGTGACAGCTAAGACTGCTGCAAGTGGACCTACACTCCCTTTTCTGGTGTGTTTGGCACGACCGTGTGGGTCTCCCTGAGAGGTTTTTATCCCCGTGTCCCTCTCCTTCCCTCCCGCTCCAAAATGCACTAGAACACTAGGACTGGATGTCTGGATTTCAGCCAGGGAGCCTCTTAAACCCCTCCCAGACGAAATGCTGTTGACTGTATTTACCTGCAGAGCAACTCTCCTGGATTTACATGCTTCCATTCTGGTTTGTTAACAGAAATTGGAATCGGATTCAGAGGAGAACGATGCAGGTGCTGAAAGTGAGATAGATCAGAGAGGGCAGAAATGCCCTGTTCCTCTGAAAGTAGCCATGAAGTTTCCACCTCGAAGATCGGAGAGGAGGAAGGGTGAGATGGAACCTGTTCCTGAAACACTGATGCCTGCTCCAGATTCAGACTCTGACACTGAAGAAAATGGTGCTATGTTTTTAGAAAAAAGAGCTTTAAACATAAAGGAAAACAAAGCAATGGCAAGTACTCAATGTCTCCCTGGGGACTCTCCCTTTCCCCCCCCTCCCTTTCGACTCTTGGGGGACCTCTGTTTAAATTCACTGTAATGGGAACTACATGAATGCATTAAGACGAATTTGCATTCCTGAAATATAAATCTGATCCTTTACATTTACTGGCATATGAAAATCCATAGGCTGCAAGCCTAACAACATAATAAGTTTGAGCATTTCCAAATTACTTGCAGTCACTAAAACATAAATAAGACATAAATGTAAAGAGTTGAAGAGTGACTGCATTTCCTATAAGTAATTGTACTTTTAGCCAATTGCCCTAGTAGTCTGTAATAGCACATAAATACCCTTTTAAGGCTCTGCTTCATTTTTCTTTCTCTTGTTAGCTTGCAAAACTAATGGCTGAGTTGCAAAATGTTTCTGGTATCTTTGGTGGGAGAAAATCGTTGCCAGCTGTCAGTCATGTGAGTATAAACTTACTGTATCTGCCTTTAGATTTCTAGGAGTCAAATTCTGACATTACAAAGCAGGATTCTCAATGAAAAAACTTAATAAACCATGCAAATCAAAGTCCAGTTAGAATATTATTGCTTCCTAAAACAGGTATCCTCATTGTGTAATTCTCTTTTGATTTGCCACAGTATAAAGCAGAACAGATTTATTTATAAAGGTTAAGTGTCTCCACAGGCCAATAAAACGAAACAAAGTGCTGTGTAAATATGCATTTATACAGAGGCTGGAGATAAGGGGAGGGGCAGCTCAGACTTTGAAGCTCAGACCTGAATATTCTGTGAGTTTGGAGCCTTGAAAAACACCTGGCGTTTAGCCTAACTTTAAAGAAGGTTGGATAGTGAATCAGCAGTGTAATGGCTTTCTCTGCTGATGTATTTGTAAGCTGGGTGAAGATTAGAGCAACGCTAAAAATCGCCCCTCCTCATAGGCACGGGTTCTGCTGCTTTTGACTGCTTCTCTGTGACTAGCAGAATGCTTAAGATTAACTTGCTTAGGATCTTCATACCTTGTGTTTTCTGATTGGGACAGAGATAGATACATCTTTGGAAAAGACATCTTTAGGGGAGGAATTCAGTAGGGACAGGAGCTATCTGTGTTTTCACCTGTTTCATTAGGGGCTTTTAAACTTTAGCAGGGACCAAAGCGACTTCCAAGGCGCTCCTTGCCCAAATATGCCTTGAGGAGGAACCCAGACCGAAGTTCTCGGCCTCACACGAGGTCCAGGTCCTTGATTGAAGGTCCTCCTACTTTTGTACCAGAAGAGGAAGATGATGACCGGTACATCTTAGTGAGAAGAAGGAAGGTGTCTGATGAATACCTGGAGGTATGATGAAGGTCTAGTTCTCCTGTTGTGGGTTTTGAGGGTGGTTTTGTATCCCTTCAAGAGAACAGTGATTCATAGAGAGTTGATGAAGTTTATCAGTATGCCATGGCCTTGGAAGAAGAAAAAATAAAAACCAAAAGGTAGCATCACTGCACCCTGAAGGTGACAGATCAAGTGAGGGTGCTAAAGCTGCATCCATAGCATACGTCTGTACAAAGTTCTGTTACATCTTGCTTAAATATACGATGGGTGTTTGAGACTTCAGCATTGCTGTGAAGATCCTCGCCTTTGTATAGTTTTTGCTGAAACTAATACTAAAAGTATTTTGTCTTTGCTCTTCAGCATGAAGCCCGTACTCCCAGGAGGGGTCACCGTGGTGCCGTGGCTTTTCCACACGTTGTGCGCCCAGTTGAGGACATAACAGCGGAAGAGCTGGATAATATTTGTGGATCTGCAAGAGAAAAAGTGTATAACAGGGCCATGGTAAGTATATTCCAACTTGTGAAATGTGTACTTTGTGAAGTCATTTTGTTGCTATACCGTGTTTATGTTTTAGCATCAAATAGAGCACGCTCCCTCTCACTGAGAGAGAGGATGTGATTTTTGGGAGAAATAGGTCTGAGACCTTGAAATGTCCCTTCTTACTTTTGCCTGAATTTGTAGAATGGCCTTTACCAAGCCAATTAGCTTGCTTTCACTCTGGAACAACTGTAACACCTAAGTGATGCCAGCCAGGGAGAGTGATTACCAGACACTGGAGATGCCGTGTGAAAACAGTCTTGGTTCAGACTTGCAGGGGGGCTTTCTGTTTCAGGATAAGCACTGCTAGCTGCCAAAGGGATTTTGTTCAACGCCTTATTCCCCTAACTAAAATGCCATCTTAAATGTCTTGTTTCTTTTTCCTGTGTTCTAGGGATCCACCTGCCACCAGTGCCGCCAAAAAACCATAGACACCAAGACAAACTGTCGTAACCCCGATTGCGTAGGAGTGCGGGGCCAGTTCTGTGGGCCCTGCCTCCGCAACAGATACGGGGAGGATGTCAGAACAGCACTGCTGGACCCGGTGAGACAGTGCTCAGGGGTGGTTTATTGTGCTTGCCTTGCACAGCCAGGGGTGTTGGTCACTGACAGCAGGAGTTACACCAGAACTGCTTGCAGTGCTATAGTACATCGTGCAGTCCTGGCTTGATTCACCGTGAATCGCAGAACTGTGCTGTCTGTACTAGAACTTGTTGTATTTACTACTTCTGTAGCATTACTTGCAGGAGTAAAGTATGAGAACAGAGCAGCAGCCGAAATATTCTTGTGTTTGAGCATCAGAACAGTGTTCTCCTTTGCCTTGCATTGGTGCTTAATGCCCTATGGAAAGGAGCTGTATTGTGGACGGAGTGCTGCTGTTGTGGGCTGTGATGTAGGAGTTAAACAGGGTGGAATGCTTCCTGTGGTTATGCACAAGGCAGGCAACAGAGAGTTTAAGCCCCTACAGACTGAGGAATTTGTAGCCTTACACTGGTTTAGGCAGCTTTATGCGGTGCTGATGTTCACTGCAGAACTCGCTGTGGAGCAGGGCACTTCTCTAAGTTGTGGGTGTGAGTTACATCCTAGCTGAAAGGGCTTCTTGTTGTCTCTCTTTGTGTAGACATGGAGATGCCCACCGTGTCGTGGGATCTGCAACTGTAGTTTCTGCAGGCAGCGAGACGGCCGCTGTGCCACAGGTGTCCTGGTCTATCTGGCCAAGTACCACGGCTTTGACAACGTCCACGCTTACTTAAAAAGGTGAGTGTGCCATTGTGTCAGTGACCTGGTTGAGTTCAGTGGGAGAAGCACCTCAAAAGTGGGAGGGCAGAGATGTCCACATCCTAGTTCGTCAGGTAAATCTCAAGATTAGTCTGTGTTGCCTCCAGAATCTGAGATTTTGCCCTATGGTTTTTCTGACACACTGGTTCTTACCCGAAAGAAGCGATACATCCACTCTGCCTTTTAGCTCTCAACCTCAGTGTGTATTGTCAGGGCTTCCACTAATTGATCTAAGGAGTTTTCAGTGTTTTGCTACAAGCTGATTCGTGTTTTTACTTGTCTTTCAGTCTGAAACAAGAACTTGGAATGGAAGACTGAAGCTATGACTGCCTTTAAATTACATACTCTTTCACCAACGTCATGTCATTGCCTGCAGTGAATTGTTTAATCAAATGAGATTACAAAGTGCCTTCCCTGCTTCCCTCTCCTTTTGGGTAAAAAAGGATAAAAACCTTTCATTTATTTCAGTATAAATCATAGTTGGGGAAGCTGTTCAATGAAGGTCTTTGCCCACAGGCCGTCGTTTTCTCTTTAAACAACTTTGCAAATCAGATAGCATCAGTCCCTGTTTTCATGATAGTAACTTGTTTTTTTCTTCCTGAAAGGAGATGGGGCCTTAAGCCATTAGTTTCACTCATGCAATGATCTGTGCTGCAGGTTTACTTGTGCGCCAAAATTGGTTACAAAAAGATAGAGATGTTCTGAAAGCTTGGGGCGGTTTTCTCCACAGAACCAAGGAGCCAGGTTCTGCAGTACAGACACTTAATGGTCAAATGGAATTGTGGAATTCTCTGAAACAACAGCATGTTCTTAAGTTCAAAAAGGAAGCCCTATAAGTTCCAGCTGAGCAGTCTCCAAGCACTAATATTTGGCTTTATAGAGTACTAAAAGTTCACCCTGGCCATTTCAAGGGAGATTCTCTGAATTAAAAAATGCAGAAGCCATTTGACGTGGCACTTTGTGTTTTTGCTGAGATGAGAGAAGGCCACTGCTGAAAGCTTCCACAGCACTAGCATTGCCTGCTGGCGACAGCGATGCGAACGTACACGTATACACTGTGTAGTGACCACTGTCTAAAACAGAATGCTTCATGTGTTAAATGACTGTTTTGGTGGACTCTCTTCTCCCTGTTCTTGCTGCAGCTGCAGAACTGCTTTGCAGGGTCAGCAGTGGTCCTGGGGAAGAGGGATACCTCCAGACCAGGGCTTGGTCAAGGAGAGGGGTGGCAGTTCATGTGGCTGTTGGCAACTTCAAGTGGATGAAAGGTGGCAACTTGTTTAATTTGGCTATCAGGAAAAGGGGCAATGCATGTTTCTGCATCTGGCTCTGTGTGATTGTGGAAAGTTCTTTCACATGACATGTGTGAAATGTAAGTGCAGCAGAAATAGAGCTGAAGAATTCTGATACGCCGAGTGCATGGGGTCTCCTGTACTCGGTGTTGTAGAAAAGAAGGTGCCATGAAAATCGCATCCAGAGAACCACAGAGTGTGTAAATGTGCTTAGTTTGGTTATGGAGACTACTGTGTAAGCTTTGTGTAAGGTTTAGAATGTAATGTTATAAATAATGTACAGTTGAATAGTAGAAGCATCAACATGGGTTTACACTTCTCTGTTTGTGCCGTGTTTGCACTGTGTGTATACAAAATGGTCCACAGTTCATACCTTTCTGGGAATTGCATCAGTGTGTGTGGGAGGGGAGGAGAGAGGAATTTAGAAACAACAGATATTTATGTCTCAGACTTGCAGTTCTGTTTCATAAATCATCTCTCCTATTGAAAATCTCCCGTCCTTTCTTCGTCTGTTTTTATAGTGTGAATAGCTGTGCAATCTGAGGTGTGGAGAGTGCTCTTCCCTCCAGGTACATTTTGTGAAGAAGGAACTCATTTTAGAAATACATGTTCTGACAGATAAAAGTGGTTGGGTTTTTTTTCCTCCTAATTGCTTGGCTTGCCTTCTGATTGCTAGAGTGTGAAAGTACTGTGCTAAAAGCAGACCCTTGTGTTCTATTACAGAGACTGCTGTATTTAGATTTACTCAGATCTACACTGTTCTGTACAAAACTTTTTATTTTGAAAATAAAGATTTTCAGCTTTAGAATATTTTTATCTCTGAACTGTTTTTAAAAAGCCTGTTAGAGCTGTACTTCTGTTTTACCACTTTCAGGTGAACTTATGCTGCGAAGTAAAGGACTTGGTTGTTCCCATCATACCTGGGGGAGCAGTGGGACTTGGACATCTTATTGTCTCTGGCCCTGCGTTCCTGAACCAGGCTTGCTCTGATATTCATGCTGCTTGGATTCAATTGTTTGGTACCTGCCTTGTGACTAACTTGTGATGGTCAAAATACAGAGTGCTTAGTTCAGGCTTGGTTACAGGCTCTAGGCATGTGTGCTGTGTGCTTACCCTTCTGCTTTTTCTCTGCTTTCTTTCTAAACCAGATGCCCACATCCTGAGCTGACAAGGATCAGGGTAAGATTTTGGGCACAAGTTGGAGTAATGTGGCTGCCATTTAAATTTATTTATTTATTTATTCTTTTACAAACAAGCCCTTAAGTAGCCTCTCAGGAGCTCTTTCTTGGGGCAGAGAATTACCTGAGGGGCCTTGATTGCAGGCTGATGACACTTGTGCTGCTTTTGTGCCCTGGGCCTAGAGACAGGAGTTGTATGAGGTGGGGCAGAAGGTTATACAAAGCTGTCCTGTAGTGAGAGGAAAAGGGAAAGAAGTGATCCAGCAGAGTGACTGAGCTGTCCCAGTCACTGTTTACTGGTGAAATCCTCACCTTGTTACTCTCACCAAAAAGCTGTGTTTGGATGTGCCTTTCATCACACTGCTGGTGATGTGAGAATAAATTAGTGTTTACAAATTGTGTAGGATGTTAGTTTGTTTTACATGATGATTTTGAGGTGTCTCAATACACCACTTTTCCCAAGCCCCTCCACCACAGCTACTTCAGTGCTGTTGATGTGGACTTGAAAAATAGTTAACAAGCTCATGGTTTATAAGTGCAGTGAATGAGCAGCAATTTAAGAAACTTGAGAGGACAAGATCCTGTCAACTTTAAAAACCAAAGAAGATAACGGAAATAGAGTATCACTATGCAAGGAAGAACAAGAGAATGAAGCTCATGTGAGGTAGAATGACTACTGATTTATTGTTGAAAAAGGCTGCATGAGTTGACATTCCCTCACTGCTCAGATTTAGAGCCAGGTGGTCTTGTGCATAGGTCTGATAAAACTATGTTTTTAACCTGGTATAAAGATTTATAATGAATATACAGTAGTATATACTGAATAAATTGGCCATAACTTCCTTATTATCAGAAGATTTTTTTAGAGTGGTATATATTAATATGTATGTCATTTGCTTCTTCCCCATTCCACTTGCTTTTTAGTTAAGCCAAACATTGATGTATTAGGCCTCTTCAAATCTCAAGAAAAAAATTTTTGTCTTCCTTAACAATTAAACAAACTTTTTTTCATTGTATGTAAGTTAAAAAACCAGCCTGGCAGTGTTACTTCACAGGCTGAAGTAGCATACAGTAAACATTGCAGAGCAGCACGCTTGGCTGCTTATCCAGTTATATTAGCATAGGGAACTGCAATGGAATTTTAACTTTGAAAACTACCCCTCTTGCTTCCTAGCCTCATGTGCTGATATACCTTCATTTTGTCTGCCAGCAACCTAAAACTGTGTTTTGAAGAGAAAAGCCTAGATGGCAACATACCAAAGCATCATCATCTGCTTAGGTAGGCAAGTGAAATGAAACAGGGCAAAATGGTGGCATCTAGTTAAAGAATGGCTGGAAGTGTTTCAGGGTGAGGGAACACAGCTGACTTTGAAACCATCTGTAATACACTGTGTATCCGAAACTTTTGGCAAGAGAGTCACCCACTGACCTCTGCTGGCATAATCCAGTTTGTTCTCTTACGCCTTTTTGTGAGTGCAGCTCTTGCCTGGCTGATGGCGTGAGCTGGTGGGGAGATTCTGCAAACACTGCCTACTGTTCTTTCATGTTCTTGGCCTCCAAACCGACTACAAGCGAGTAAAAAGATAAAACTGTCTAATAAAAGTTGGTCAGTCTATGGGGTCCTAAACACCAGCACCCAGATAAAGCTGGCTTTTGTTGTAGATACACACAAGTGCATGGGTTCCAAATGCCAAAGAGAGAGGACAGCACCACATTTGCATGACTGGGTCTCACTCTCCTTCCAAGTTACAAGCCTGGGTCTCCTAAAAAGGTGTCAAAAACCCCACAAACCCTTTGGACCTGGGAAAGGGTAGGGGAATTGTATGTTTGAACTCAAAAATGTAATGATCAGTGCTAGGGGTAGGAGTCCTGAAAATGGAAGGTGAGAGGGGAACTAGGAATCCTGTTGTGACTGATACTTACAAGAAGTTGTGGGTATTGAATCTGTATGAAAATATGTCTAGAGCGTAGAGATACAGTCATTTTAAACCAGATCTCGTTGCTGTTAGGTACAGGCTTTCTTCCAGCTAGACTTGATCCAAGCTCTTGTCGCAAGGATGGCAGACGATTCTGTTATGTGAAAAAAATAAACCAGAAGTCATGGTAATGGTCAGGATGGGGTAAGAAGGCATTGCATCTGTCTGGTAGTAGTGCTTCAGTAGTTTTTGTACTGGTCACTTGGACTAGAAAAAAAAATCAGTTGAAGTGTAGCTCCAGCTGTGTCGAAACCTACTGATACAGTCTTTCTCTTGGAATATGTCTACAGGTAAAACTTGAATCTACTCCTGAAAGCAGATATAAAATGTTACTGAGACTACAGATTTGTGTTTGGGCTCAAGCTAGCTTTATATCCTTTCCTGTCTCTTAATATAAGTGCAGGCATGGAGAATGAAATTATGTACTAGGTTGTGTCAAGAGGTGTAAGTAACAGAAGCCTATGGCAACCATCCTCATTTTCTTTTAATCACATAGATAATAACAAAGCAACCCTACCAGCACTCCTTTTGGCCTTCCCTTACCTCTTTTTAGCTTGAATATCCGTGTAAAAGTGGTATGTTTGTGAATTGCTACATAAGCTTCACAACTGACTGACACTAGGACTGAGGGTGAGAGCTCTCCCACAAATAAAAATTGTTACTGTTCATGTTTTTAGAGAATTAGCAGTTATGTCTCCTCTGGATATCCAAACAAACTGCTGTTTGAAAATAAAACTACTGGAAAGACTATACTGAATATTTAAACATTTTAGACTTGGGAGATATTTCGATGGTTTCTGCTTTATTATATAGCTGAGGTAAAACAAGTTCAAGCAGTGTCCACCATTTTGTTTAACACCTTGGAGGTTCACCATTTTTAGATGTGCTCTAAAATTCCAAATATAGAGGCTTAGCAATGTTCCTCCTCAAATGTGAATGAACACAGGCACTCTTATATGATTCTCTTATACAGCTTATTAGCAGAATTTAGCAGTAGGAAAGATTCTATTTCTTAGTGCTTTTGTGCTGTGTATTTTTTTTGTTGTTGTTGGGTGTGTTGGGGGGTTGGTTTCAGTTTTGGGTATTTCTTTTTGAGGCTAGTTGTAATGTGAATACAAGTGATAACAGTGAATCATCAGGAAAAAAAACCCCTTTGGAAATAAGCCAGAGTCAAATTCTTTTCTCGTGCTCTGTTCAATCTGCTTCCTCTTTAAAAGAAAACTTTCACATTAGCAGAAAAATAAATGCTT
The DNA here is from genome assembly GCA_013398855.1 of Mohoua ochrocephala. NCBI lineage: Eukaryota > Metazoa > Chordata > Aves > Passeriformes > Acanthizidae > Mohoua > Mohoua ochrocephala. Next base: position 125,430 of record VZTA01001568.1, on the reverse strand, counting down.
AGCCAGAGTTCTTTTTGTGTCCCTTTCAGCAGGGAGAAGGGAATGAGTGTGCTGAGCTCAATGCCCATGCTGGCTTCCTCCTGCCGTGGAGAGTTAACACTCTAAAGCTTTTTCTTCCCCCTTTATTTCTCTTTCCATTTAATTCTTATGAAAAAGTTGCGATGTTACAATTTTAGTGTTGGAAACCAAGCACAGAGTTTTGTTGTGAGGAACTGAAATGCTTTGATGTAATCCTATTTTTTTTTCCGGGAGAAGTAACTTCCAGTTTTTAAATGGTTGGTGTGGCTAGAAAAAAGCATCTATACTACGAAGCTCTGAAAACACCTCCAGTAAATAAAAATACACCTGTACATATGATATGTATGTGCCCATTAGAGAATACAGATACGAGTGTCCTCTCAAAGCCTGCTGGTATGATCCTAAACAAGTCACTTTTCCTGTAGTTGCAAGACCAAAACCCCATTCACTCACATAGCTAAAGCCGGCTTTGGAAAAAAATTAACACTTGAATGTTCTTAATGTGATTACAATTAATTTTCATCAAGACGTGCAGACTTAGCCACAGCAAGGAATAATGCTTTTCTGGGTTTTTTTCTGTGTACCTACTAAGCACAGGCTGGAGACACACACCCTTTCTCCTTGGAAACAGAGTTAGTTTATTTCTTGGACATACTCACTAGTAGGTATATTTTGCATTATAGCTGATGCACGGGAGTTGAGAGTATTGTAGTCTCTTGGGTACCATTGGTTTTATTCCCACCTGTTTTTCCAGTTTCTAAAATCTCGTGTCTAGCTTTTGATTTCTACTTCTCTTTCCAGTTCTGAAGAAAAGTTATGAATGAGATGAACAGTTTGGCTGATGTCAGGCTTAACTAACTCACTAATTAAGCCTGACTGCTGAAATGTAGCTTCTGTTTTCCCCTGTACAGATACCACGTTATACTTTTAACATATTGGGATCCACAAGGAAATGTGACTCCTGCCATGTCTAAGAGTTCCCTAATATATAGTGCAACAGCCAGCCTCACTGGAGCTCCCTTGCACTTCCCAGTGTGCCATGGCTTGCTGTATAATATGTAAGAAGACAAGGATTTTGTAAATGGCTTTGTTTCTACAAAATATTCAACTCCTCCGAACACTTAAAAACACCTTGAGCTCTTTCTCCCTCAATTTCTGAGCAATGTTTTCTTGGTGTTTGCACCTAAACCACGTTGACTTTTTCCCTCAGAAAACAGTTGCTGCAGCAAAGAGAGGTACTAGAGGTGTCACACCAGGTACTGTTGCTAGTGCTTTTACCTGTAGTGGTACTGAGCTCTGCAATGCTGTGATTAGTTTGTTTTTGGAACATGGAGCACCAAAAATAAAAAGAGGAGAGAGAATCTGTCTTGTAGTTGCTTTGTTGCAAAGATCATTCAGCAGCTCCCACCACTGGTGAGAGGAGGGAGGCTATGCCTTGTCTGACAGCCTAGCTGGAAGCACAGGTATTTTTCATCCACTGTTGGTGAGACTGAGGTTCCTTCACACCTGTCACAACAGAAACCTGGGTATAAAGGGGCCTTATGAGAGCAAATGTTAAGTGTCCTGAAGTAGAAATGCTATTAAGTGAAGCAGCGACTAAGGTGGATCTAAGTCCTGAGGTCCTCTGTAGAGTTAATTGCCTGTGCTTTACCTGGAGGTAATGTTTGCATGTTGGTGAGAGCCAGAGAGGCTGTTCTGGTGACACAGCTTGGTAAATGCACTGTGCTCAGCCCAGGGAAATCTAGTGGAGGCTATCAGCTGGGAGACTGTGTTTACAATCTCAAGACTCCCCAGGTTTCCTTAAACTAAACAATCATGGGAGAAAATGTGGTTCAAAAAAGTCCATTAAATAGGAAAAAATCCTTTCAGGTACATGAATTGCCCCTAGTGACCCTAGGTTTACCCACACCCCTTTTTCTTTTGCCCTAAATGAAAGTCTTGTTTATACAAAAAACCTGATAGCACAGACCAGCAGTGCTATCTATTAATGTAGATAAATTTATTTTAAAATTATTTAAGTAGTGCTTTAGCTAGGGAATTGGATCTATCTAATATAGTACAGTACAGCAGGAGGTGCAGAAAACATTCTCACCTGACAAAAATGTAAAGGGTTTCCTCGTGGTCCTGAGCTCCCCTGAAGCATGTCCTAAGACATTGCCAATGCATGCCTTTTGTTACAGCTCACTGTTTCTTTACAGTTTTGTTTGCTAAAGTCTGCAATTGCTGAAAAAAGGGAGTAAATGATGCTGGAAAATAAATATAATTTGCAGCCTCAGTTTGAACTATAGGTTCATGTTCAGCATATTGTATATTTCTTTATTTTCCTTAAACCTGTTAGAAGAATGTTCCGTCTGAGCAATTGCTCTAAAAGCAAATGAAACATAAGGCATCATCGTTTGTTCGTATGTTAGTTCTCTGAGATAAAATTCGTTGTTGTATCCTGCTAATAATAAATCCTAAATTTTTTTGGTATCACTGACTTACACGTCAGACTCCAGACTAGAGCAGGCTGCTTTCTCGAGAGCTAGAAGAGACATTCACATTGTAGCACTCCTTCTTAACCTCCAGACAAACCCTTTATCTTCACTAATGTGCATTATTTTACTCTTTGCAACAGATACCCCAAATTCTGTTTTGCCATCTGCTCCGTGGCAATTGAGGCTTCAGAGGGTTGGCTATTTATTACTTAATAGCCATGGATAGAAATACAGTAAATTCTTTACAAAATAAAAATCAATACTCACTGACATACTGCATATTGAAGAAAATAATTGTTTATGGCACACAGCTTAAGCTGTTCTGGTAATCACGTTGAAAAATACAATATTTATTCATTAGATCAAATTTAATGAGGCCTCCTGGCAGTAATTATAAAAATTACTGTAGCAGTAAATTACTAATGAGTTGTGATGTGCTTCCTACCTGTGAGGAAGGACTGGGGGTTGAAAAAATTGATATCCAGACAACACTAGGGAGGGTGAGATCTTGAGGCTAGGAGTCAAGCTCACAGCAGCGCGGAAGTTGTTCACTGCACCAGAATGGTTAAACTAAAAAAAAAAGAGGAAAAAGAAATAGCAGAGAGACTAATAATCGTGAGTTTCACTTTAAATGGATTGTAGCTCTAGGTTTGTTTCCAAACCGACACCTATAGGCAAGGGAACAATGTTATCAATGGGAGGAACAGACTTCTGTACGTCCTCTTGCTACAAACGCAGCTGAAGTGACCTAATTTACTGTAGTAGATCTTAGGCTGGGAACAGTTTCTTGCTTCCCAGTTGTAATAAAGTTCCATGCAAAACACAGCAAAGAGGACAATGTTTTCTTAGTGCCCTTAAATCTTCAGAAGAGTCACCTAAGATGCGGAGCTAAGACAAAGGTTGAAATCCCCCACCAGCTTGCTTTGATGCAGGGGAGTTTGACCCGGATTTCTTTTTTCTGAGACAAAGCTTTAAGGAATGCAGAGGCTTTTGGCAGCAAATGGTACGCAGTATGAAGTACACCAGGGCATAAAGGTGTAAAAATGGTGCCACTTCTATCAAAGTCCAGGCTTCTGCTAAGTACAGGGTGTTGCTGCAGTAGCAGAGACTGGCTAGAGAAAGAGGTTCTGCTGCATGCCAAAATTAATGCAAAAATGAATTGGCCTATAATTATGCTTCTATCTGTAGCTTGTAAAGGTGCCATAGATGTGACAGGTGGCCTTTGGTATTGTAAAACAGTGAATTGGCTAGGTTTTAGCAAATACTTGCTGCAGAAGATTGATTCTGGATTGAAACATCTACTCAAAATCAAATAGAAAAAGGCTGTGCATTTTTATCTCTCACGGCACAGAACTGCTCTTAAATACACTGTGGAGGCTTTAAAAGGAGAGGGGAAATCTAGCTCGACTTACTTATTCCTTATGTTGGTATGCTGTAGTAAAAGGAGCCACTGGGCTCCCTTCACACACTCGAACACATTGTGAAGTCGGGAGGGGAGAGAAGTGTATCCACTCATCCTGGAGTCATCTTCCAAAACCCTTGAAAGAAGCAGAAATGCAGGTCCCTTGCACACAGAGATGCAGAGATGCTGGCTTTTGTGGAGCTAGGGGTTTCTTAAGCTGAAAGAGCCCCTAGGAGTCAAGCAATACAGGACTGAGCCCAAGACCCTTTGTGGCTTTAGCCTCACACCTAAATAAATGTATACACTGAAAATACACACACAAAGCCTTGGACAAGCTAGGGAATGAACAGCAACAGGTCAGCATACAGCAGGATTATTTCTGCAGTTTCCATACTTTCAAGACAAGGGTACATCTTGTTACCCCCTCTAAAAAGCAGTGATTTGCACTGGTTTGGCTAATTCACATTACCTGGCTTCTTGTTATTGAAATATGACAAGAAGAGCTTTTGCCATGATGCCATTACAAAAAGACAACACCTCTCAGCTACCCAGAAATTAACCTTATTTAACTTCATTGCCACAAAATCCCTAGACCTACTCTGTCTGTGCTGTTATGTCACGCTGCAGAGAAAAACCATCTGGTTTTGGCTGTGAAGATGGTATCTCTGCTGCTCGAGTGCTGAATTATTTTCCTAGCGTGGCCACGCGTTTCCTCAGTGACTTTAGGAAATTCAGTCTTCCCCTGTTTCTCTTTTTAAAGCACGGAAATCCTCTCCTCCCCAGGCTTTCCCTTGCAGTCTGATCCTGTCTGCAAAAGAAAATAAAGTGTGGTTTTTTTATTATTAGCTAAACTGAATTTGGCAATGGACAGATGTTCACTTTGCATACAGCTGTGCTGGCTGAAGATATATTTTTCTGTCTTTCTGGAGGCTAAATTAACACTGATAGAAAATTCTGTGGTCTTCAGATAGAAAACACTTTAGAAACAGGAATTATTGTGGGTTGGATTTTCAGAATTGCTGTCAGCCACAGCTGATATCAGTGGAAGCTGTGGGCTGAAAAAACCTGGAGCCCTGAACTACAATAGTTTACATGAATGTAGAAATAGTTAATGACTTGCACAGGATTTTGGATCAATGCACAGTAAAAGCTCTCAGGTAAATACAAAAGGTAGACGTGGTGGAATGCTCCTATTTGGTTTTTTACCTGTGTTGTTTTTTGATGTTTGTTTTGGTTTTTTTTTTAACTGCAGAATGCAGGTCTGAGGACTTAACTGCCCAGAAGGCTACAAGCTTTCATCGTAGGCTCTCTGACTATTGTCTAATGATGCAAAATAGGTTTTCAGTTAGTATTGTGAATTATTAGGGCAAAATGGGAGCAATTTACCTAATGTTTCTTCTTCTACACCTATGAAATTAATTTACTGTATGTGGAGGAAGGGGGGCACTGTGGAACTAAATCCAAAAACTAAACAATAACGATGAAGCTTTTAAGAGACAATGTCTCACCATCTGACATAAGTAGTAAGATTGTTGCTGTGCACTATTACTATAATTAAATTACATTATGCTGTTGCATTAAACTAATCCGTCAGTAATACTGTACTTAGCAGCAAGATTTTGTCACATAAACATTATGTGCCTTTAAACTTCTGCATTTTGTCTTGCAAAATGCAGGGAAAATACAGAAAGTGGAGGAGCAGAATATAACATGAAAAGCTATAGCGGTGGAAAAAGGCCAGCTGGTTCAACATGCCAGTCCTTTTAAAGCAGGTAAGTAGAGTGTTAGAATACATTTACCAAAAGGGTGGAACATGAGATGCATGCATGAGGTGCCTGCTATTACTTCGAAAATGTTAGGTACCGATCTAAAAATTATCTTTCTAGCCTTTTCCCAAACTACAGAACACGTAAGGTTAAATCGGAAGCTGCTGAGAGTAAACTGTTAAGAAAAACATGCAAATAATAACTGAAATGAAGCTGCAATCTTTTATCTGAACAGAGGCAGAAAAAGAAGAGGGCTACGGATCACTTAGACTATGATCAGTGAAACAGGGCAGCTGATCAGAGAGATGCAGTCTTTAGAACAATGTTAGCTTTTGCAGACCCAGGAAGCAGAATAATATTTTTCAAACTGAAGACATCATTCCCATCGTAACAGATCAAACCATCTTTCAGAGCGGCAGATCCTGTCCTCTCTCTGCCTGGTAAGCTGTTGTACATTTATTCTGGTGCTAGTTCTTTTCCAAATGAGTTACTGGTGCTTTCATCCACATCCTGTTGACAGCTATCCCTTTCTCACCTTTGCAAAATGCAGACTGTGTTAATTGCTCCTTTTTGATATCACAAAATTACTGCGCAATTACTTGGATTTTAGCAAAAATTATCAAGGAAAATGACGAGTAGATTTCTGTCCCTTTGCTTACCTCTCCCATAGACAGCATACAGACACACGCTGTAAACTTAACTGTATGCCAAGCTGCTGCAACTGGGACTACAGCATTTGCTGTCCTTCCTCTGTCTGCCTCTGCCTTTAAGTGTTCACTGAACCATCCTAGTCTGCACTCCCCGTGATCTAATTGTGCCGGCAGTACGCCGGGACGGACATGCTGTTCATTAAGGATTCAGGTGTATACGGGGGTTCTCTTCCAGTTCCTGGGGGTAGGAACAGGATGAAAACGTTATGAGACTTTATGAAGTCTTATAAGACTGCCACCCCTTGCCTCTGGCAGCTTCAGGGGTGGGAATTAGCCTTTACAGGGAGGTTATCGTCTGTAATACATATTTATGCTGTGTCCATCCTGTATAAGAATGCTCTCAGTAAAACTTAGGCTAGGCTGTAATAATACTTTGCACTTCTTTGTTGCCTTTCATCTGAGCAGTTCATTGTGCCTTTAAAAGCTTTCATTAGCTAAAATTCACAACCCTGTTGTGCGCTAACTGTGGATTAACACCTCCACCACATGCAAAATACAGTTCAGAGAAGCAAGGACTGGAGTAAGTGGTTTAAAAAGCTAGAAAGAATGGGGGGTGTGTGGGGGGGAATTGAATTGATTATTTCCAGCTCTGTGTTTTCTACCTAAATATCTTAGACTTGGATTGATGTTCTGGCTTTGTTCTGCTGCGTTTTTAAATGCTGATGTGCGGCAAATTTAGCATTGTTTCAAAATTCTGAAGATCTTCATTTGCAGGTTCATTTATTATCTGCTGGAAATCTATCCTTTGATAACTGGATGCAGATGTAGCCATGAGAGTGATATAATTGCCTGTGGAGCCAGGTATGCATTTTAAGTATTGTTAAGCTACAGGGTCTAGTTTCCCCAGGATATGTATGACTCTTGTGAATGCCAGTTACACACATTCCAGAGAAGAGAATATGCCCCTAAAGCTACAATGTCCTTCGTGCATAGCCTCCAATCCTCTACAAAGCTTACATTTCACAGGATTCAACATTATTGGTTCTTTTGGGATCAATGAGAAACTCACCACCCATCTCCAGTATCTCTGAATTACAGAGCAGAACCAGATCAAACACAGAAGAGTTCCCTCATTTATCCTGCCTCTGTAATACATCAGAGTGTGTGCTGCATTCATTTTGTGTAGGCGGGCTGGTGTCTAATGTACTCTGTGAACATATTTATAAAGGATTAACCTGTGCCTGGTGTTCCTAAAAACTGATTTAGTTAAAATACATATTTTATTCTACTTGTCTCAACCATACAAATCATTCCTGTTTAGCTTTGATGTTAGTCATTTTTGCTGTAGTGTAATACACTGCACATTATCAGTAGTCCTGCTATGTATGACAGGCTTTTTTCCCCCAGCCAATACTTCTCAGTGCATTGTATCATCTGCGTCTGAGAATTTTAACCTGCAGTGAACGTGTTCACTAAAAGAATGTACTGCTTGGCACATGCTGGAACACTGAGGGTTTGAATAGGGTGCTCTTGCTTTCAAAGTGTTTAGAAGCAAACTGGGTGTAGAAGGTCAGGAATCACGGGTGCTGGGAAGGACCTGGATGCACGGTGTATCTGGAATGCTCTGTGTGTGCACACACACTCTGACCTGGCACCTGCCCCGCTAAGAAGGATCCAGTAAAGTGAAGCTCCTGGACTGCAAACAATTGCAGCCCTACCTCCCACCAGCCCCAAGTTAAGTATGTATATTTAAAAATATTTACTTTGACACAGGCAATATTTAGAAACTTGTTTTGTGTTGGAAAAGGATTAAAAGGAAATACTAATGAATAGCTTGGCAACAGGGAATTCTGACCCTCATCTGCAGTATGTGAAGATAGCTCCAAAATGTGAAGGGCAATTTGCTGACTAGGAACTTGGGATAAAACTGAAGAAGGGCAGATTTCTGATGAAGGGTTAAGGGTAATTTATTAAAGTTATCAACCATAGGGAAAATGACCAAGGCAAACACTGGAAAACCTGTTTCTTCAGATGTTTGACAGCCAGGCTTAAGGTTTCTTCTCACCCAGATCTTCAACCAGAATTCAGGGCTTGGTTTTGGTGTTTTGGTTTTTATTTTGTATCAGCCTATACTGGGATAGCAACTGTGTGAAAAAGCTCATAGAGTTTTCAGTATCTTCTGGTAGGAAGGAATAGTGGTAGTTGGTTATACTTTTGCTGCTCATCTGATTGCCACTGAACTCAAGGAGTGCAGGCCACTATAAGTTCTGTTCTTGATACCATAGTTTTTGTATAACTCCTGTGTCAGATATTATTTGTTGTACCATCAGTCCGTCTTATCCGGATATAAAAAACCACAAAAATCAGTGTGTGTAGCAGGGGGAGGAAGATTCTTCTCAGCAGCCCATCAGGCAGTTTTTCTAGTTCATTTTCTTCCCCATTGTTCAAATACTAACTCAGAAGCTTGCAAATGTTTCTGTTTCTTGCCAAGACAGTGGTGCTTTTGCCCTGGCACACATTAATGTTTTTTTCCCTTTTCTTGTGTTTTGAGTGCAGCTGAACAACAAATTTCTCTCTGTTTAACAAGCAACTTCCTCATATTAAAAGTTTTTTCCAAACCGAACTATCTTTTTTTGATTTCAGCACAGTTCTGCATTTGTATTTGTTAATTAAATACTGACAAGTGAATAACAGCAAGTGCAGCCACATTGTGTGTCTGTGGGCTGTCAGAACAGCCCCTCTGGAACCTGAGCCTGTCTGTCTCAAGGAGCCACGGCAGCAGCCATGCTTTAAAAGGTAGGCAGTAAGACAGCAAGCTGGTATTCAGGAAACAAGAGTGGCTCCTTCAAAAGAAATCTAACCTCTTTTCTGCTATTCCAAGTGCATTAGGCTTAACAGTACTCTCAGAAATTTTCATGCAAGTTACACCCATTTCGCACCCCTCCCTGAAATGAAGATACTTTTAAGTTTTACAACAGCAAAATAATTTGCTGCCTGTTTTCTCATCAATGTAAGAGACTTTCTTTAAGTGAAAGTTGGCTCATCGGAGGCCATAGGAGGACATGGATAGATGGATGGATGTGTGTGTACGTGCATCTGGAGTTCTTTTGTTCTCTCCCTGTTAGCTTTGATTGTTAAAACAGCCATTTCAGTAATTTCTTGGCTGGCTTTGCAGGGAATAAAATCTTGGTCTTTGCTGCTCCTGGAAGAGAGGTTGTCATAATGTTGCTCCCCCACTTGACTGACAGACACCTTTGCGAACACACAGCATGTTTCATCTCAAAGCACTCGATGAATATCCTTAACCCCCCCCTCTGGACCAGCCCTCCTCTACTTGCAATGCTCCTTGTCTTTTCTCGCAGGATCGCAATCCGTGCCTTTTGTTCCTCCTTCTCAGGAGTTAATACCTCCCCACCTTACAAGTCAGCAGCAGATTCTGTCAGTTTAAAACCCCAAATAACAAACCCTCCTACCCTGAAGGCCCTTTCCTTTCAAGCATGTATTTTTCTAGCCTGTGAGGGAGTCAGTGCCATAACCCTGAGTTTTCATGGAATAGTTTCTAAGCCTGTACCTGTGTGTCATGAATATCTTCCAAAAGAGGGAATGAACACCCCCTCTTCTGGCAGCTCCTATATTTTGTGCCTTCCTGCCCCCCCACCCCCCCCATCCTCTGCTCCTTATATGCCCCTTCACTTCATCCCCTCTACATGTGATGTCTCCTTTCAAATCCTCATTCACTGCTGCTCTCACCTCAGCCTGCTCCAGCCGCTGCCTGACAATGCAGTCACAGCCCAGAACCCAAACATTTTTTGCCTCTGTTAAGGCGTTCCACTGTTGGTCTTTTGCAGATTTCCAGAAAGCTGGATGACCCGTGACACAAGTTTCCAATCTTTCTCTTTCCTCCACACTCTATTTCCCTATCTGTTGGATTTCTGTGGCCTGAAAAAGAAAGCATCAGCTTGGTTTTTTTTCTTTTTACCCCACTTAACATCTCTGGCATCACATCCCCACCTTTCTAGCTGAGGGGTTTTCTGGCACTCTGTGGTATTGCTTCTTGCTTCCTAAAATGCTGCTGTTAAGAAATGCTAGACACATCTGCCCTGGGGACAGCTGACTGTCTCTAAGCCAGAGACAGGAGACTGCTGGCTTAGAGGCAAGAGACGATTCCTCCACAGAAACGTGAAATAGGTGACATACAGGGCCACCTTATAAAGGGAAGCATTAACAGAATTCATGTTCATTTCAAAGACACAGAAAAGGATCCTGAAGATAAACCGAAGATCTGAGATTATTAGATCTCCGTCATTTTATCACTTGTGTTTGCTGTTTCTGACGTGTTTGCTGAGCCCAACATGCTTAAACTGTCATGTATTCTGATTTTTCCCCTTTACCTCCTCGCTCTGTCCCACCTTACTTTAAAATGGCAGCTGCTTAGAAACCAAAGGAGTTTTTTCACATGTCTCAGACGGTGGCATGTCAGGTAGGTATATAAGAGACAGAGGGGTTTAAAAACACGGAGGATAAAACTATCAGGACGACTGAGGCCTCTGCGTGCTTTGCAGCGTGCATGACAGGGAGGATGTCCTTCCCTGGAGGAAGCTCACAGCTCCTGCTACCGACAATTACTATGGGGTTTTAGACATGACAGGGATTCAAGTTTTGTTTTCAGTCTCTGTCGGTTTTTTTTCCACCTCCCCAAACCCGGGGGACTGACAGCCAGGCTAAGCTGACCACTCCACCAGTCCTGTCTGTGCGTACCCGCTCTGGTGCCTCCCTTTCACCTGCTCCCTCCCCGTACATGCTGTGTTCCAGCAGGGAGGCCGTCTTGGAGCCCAGCTGCATAACAGTGCTTCACAGCAATGATTTTGCTTCCTGGTGACTCACTGCCTTTTGCACCTGATGGCAAAAGATAATCTGTCACCTTAAATCCTACTAGTTCTGCAAGACAGCTTTTATATAATCAGTGGGTACTTTTACCCTCTTTTGTCCAAACATGAATATAAGGTCCAGCTTGAATCCCCCATATATTTTTTTAAAGAAAGCAGCTGTGTTGTCCTTCAGGAAAACAGCTTGTAATTTAGCATTACGGCGTTATATCCCCTAGGCAACGCTTTCTGTCTTCAGGACATATATTTATCACAGACATCACAGTATCTCTATGGTGGTTTAGTTTTCCATCAAGGAAAGCTAAAAGAGCATTTAATTCCATAAAGCTCTGATTGATCTTCACCACAATGTACCTCTGGTGCTTTTCTCAATGTCTCCTCTGCTGAACAAGATTTCTTCTTCCACTTTTGATCTCTCAGAAGTCTGAACTGATCTCAGAAGTGTGGGCTTGCTTTGCCTTCTAGCGCTACCTGTCTTTGTGCTTGGCAGAGCTTTCCTGTCCTTTGGTCAGCTCTGGAGTCCCGGTTAGCTCCATCAGCCAGTGGCTCTTTGCCTCACTCAGGAGGCTACCTGTGGAGAATTGAATGTATGTCAGCAAGGAAATAATCTGCCAGCCGTGGATGGCTTTCACTTTTTGTTTTCAGTTTTACTTTTGGTATTATAAAATAGCCATGGAGAGTAGATAGATGGACGCATCTTATGATGTTCAATTAAGATGAACAGAAACGTGATGGCCCCACTACTTGCTCTGAAACTTTTCTCTGCCCTTAACAGAAGCTGCTTTGTTAATTGCTGCTACTTCTGGTGATCATTTCACCCTCGAGCTCAGAGCAGTGCCCTTTTATTGTTACAAATTCTGATCCCAAAAGACACGAGAAACCAAGCTTGGTCTTCTGAGTAGCAGATACTGAGTGCTACGGCACTTGTCAAATGTATTTGATCAGCGCACACAAAGAAAAAAAAATCTTGATCACGGCTTGAGGAAAAAGCAAGCAAGCAAGGAGAAGTGGGAATGCAAATTTTAGAGAAATCTTGTAAAGTCTGCAGTAATTGGCAAGGTAAATGCAAGGCTCTTTCTGCTTTTCATAACACTGGTAATATCAGTTTATGATAAAAAGCTATTCTGAGTTACACAAGAAGGTAAGATATTTGCCAAAAAAATTCTTTCGTTTCAATTCTATTTTTTTATAATGGACATGAAGTGCCATCCATACTGAATGACTGTTGGCATTCGACTTACCACTGAGCAACTGTATGTTGATGGATAAGCCAGTCTCATCCAAGTGTCAGGAAGATTATCAAAAAAAAGAGCTGTCTGTAGTTGCTCCATCTCTGAGGAGATTGCCAACTCACCCTAACAAAAGAAAACATTAGTGTGCTATTTGCGTCTCACAAAGAGACTGTGATAAGATGACATGATAAATGATAGAGGGCTTTTTTTTCCCCAGTAAAAACACATAAGGTAGCTAAATCGTCAAGTGTAAAGAATATTTTGGCTCTTGCCACTGGGGTGAGTCATTTATTTTTTAAAAAGGGGAAACAGTTAGAAAAACAAGAGTGTAGGTTCTGGGTTTTCACTCTAATTGCATTAAGTAATTATATGATATAGTAATTCATATACATACACATGGAAGCACCCACCTACGCATATGTACAGAGAGAAAATGATAAAGGGCCAAATTACTAACTTGCTTTCCGATATCCCACAGAAAATTGTACATGCAATCAAGCTACCATTCTGCTGGCTTGCTTGCACTAATGGCTATTTGAGTGCCCATGTTTTGTTACTCTGAATTAAAGATCGAAAGGAAGGTAATTTTAGGTGGCAAAAAAGGAGGTCTCTTAAAAAAACTAGCTCTATGAATTAGATTTTCAGTACCTACTTTTGGAGTGGTATGCATTAACTACAGCTCTGCATGGATTTACTACAATTGTCTGTGTAAATTGCTAGCGATGCCTAAGAAGCTACTTGGTTGCCCAGTTATGTGATTGAATGTATATTACGTGTTAGTGCAGCAGGTACGTTGCTGTTTGAGATTGCTAGATATTATGAAATTTGGCCTTCTACGATTAAGAACATTACATGTTGCTATTCGGCACTTTCTTGGTGTTGAGAGACGTATTATTACCAAAAATTGCCAAAGATGTGGGATGTTACCCACGTTCTTTTTACCTCGCTTCACTGCACTCGCAGAGGCGCGGTGAGATCAGGACTTGGGCGTTGCTGATGCTGCACCTTCACCTGCAGTTAATGGCCTTCTCCTAATGACGGTCGAATGCCACGTGCTAATGGCTCTGAAGGTGTTGATCGTTTAACACAATCTGAACCCCGTGCCTTTTACAGCAGGGATCTATACAAAGTGGTGTTCGGTTCTGGCATCAGAAGGTCTCTTGAGGCATCAAACAGCTGCCTCCTTTTTCTCCTATGGATTGCCTAAAACACACGTGAACACATACCACAACTAGCAACCAGATCTCTTCGCAATTTTAACGGAGGAGACAAATTTCTGCAATGGCAGAAGAGAAGAATGTACCAACCTCACTTCGATGTCTGCACTGAAACGGGAATCAGACCATAACAAGAAGCCTTGCATTTTGCTTCCTAGTATGCAGAGAGAGAGGGGATTTCAGTGTCCTGAGCAGTTTCATGATAATTTTTTCCACACAAATTAAAACAAACAATTTGATATATGGAGATGAGTTACACGTTTGGAGTAGGCAGCTTATGAAAGCAGAGTTTTTAAATAAATGAAATGACAAATAAGCTCCCCAAGTGTCACTCACAAGTGCCTGTTACTGGCATCTACACTCATGCTATTTAAAGCCATGCATCCCCTAAGATTAGTAAAGCAAAGCACACATATCTTCAGACCTAAGTTAAGTTCTTGAAGAGAATGCCTTACCTCATGTCTGAGCAGGTCCAGTCTTTCATATTCCGGAAAACAAACCAGTTTATGTGAGTATCATTCAGCTGGTGTTTGAATGAAATACCTGATCTTCCTTTCTTCTGAAAGATTTTTTCTTTATGTCGTCTAGCTCTGCCTTCATCCTCAAGAGATACCATGTTGCATGAGGCAAGTGTCTCGTGTACCCACTACTGCATAAATGTAAAGCAAATTATAAACTTTGCGAATCTTAACTTTATGCAGGGAAAGCATTTCTATGCTTTCATGCCATGGTATGAAGGATATGGAGGATTTATCCCGTGGAACGGAGGAGTGGAAGACCTGTGCACATCCATGCTGTTAGGAAGAAAAGCAAATTCTGCCTTATAGTTTGGAAATAATGGCATTTTGCAACCTGAAAAAGGATCCTAAATGGCACAATGCTATTAATAGATTGTAATGTTCCAGCAAGATCTTTTTTCTTTGTGGTGCAAAATAATGCATATATTTATGTGTCACGTATACTAGAGATCTCTCATTGCAAATTTCAGATTGAATCCCTGCAAAAAAAAAAGGTATGAAAATATCTAATTCAATTGAAATCAGCGTCCATAGGAGGAAAAAAACCCTCAAACATAAACCCATAGACATAGGCAAAAACTGTCTTGTGACAAATTTGAAGCCTTCTCTATGTTTTGACTGACCTTGTCTTCCACAGCTTAGGAGACTCCTTCCCCAGTGACTGAATATTTGAATTGCAGCTCTGATAGCATATGGAGCGTGTTGTCTGCAGTTATTACAAAAGCAATCTCCACGTTGGGGTGCAGGCCATAACGGATGGCACTTTGGGGAGGCAGCATTTTATCCATATTTTTATGGTAGCCTTCGTAAGCCAGGTTTGAAGAGACTGCAAAGCCTGAAGCAAGCACTGACTTCCTATCAAACTGTCAAAAAAAAAAAAAAAAAAAACCTTGTCACTAAGACACTGCTGGCAATCCTCATTAGACAGAATAAGGAACCTGCTTAGGCATAAATGAAATTGTTCTATTATGGAGTCATTGTTGAGAACAAGACTTTTATATCACTATTATATCCGTGGAAATTAATCTAATTTGTTCCCCTTTTTAATTAGCCCGTTTATGTCACATCCAAGTTCCGATGCTTGCAAGAAAAAAAGAGGATTTTTAAAATAATCAGATTATCCTTCTGAAAGAAAACAGCAGAAAGATAATTTTAATTTAAAAATAAAGAGACAGAAATATTTTTAAAAGAAAAATATTATTTCTTCCAAATTATGAAGTGCTGCTCTCTGGTGTAACATTATTATTCTGTGTAGCAACTTATTAAATGAAGCAATTTGTGGTAGCATCTCTGAAAAATGCCATCCTTTATTGAAATGAAAGCAAGTAATAGCATAAGGACTGTAAAATAAAAAGGAAGAATATCTTCTTTTAGACCATTACAAAAATACATGTATTGTCTATTTGAAAATCAATACAGTACCATAAAATAAAATGGAGCTGTGGTATCATCATCATAATTTCTATTTCAAATGGTTTGCTGAGAGCCAAATTGTGTCTTTTATGGAAAAAGAATGACAAATGGTTTAATTCAATATCACACGCATGTGTATATATGAGCTGAAATTCTGCTACAACTCAAAGCTGTTAGGCAAATATTTTAGTATCACCACAAGTTTAAAAACAACAGACATGTGGGAGTACATCCATTTATTTACACTTGTACTGACTTAAAATTCAAAATGCTATTTGATGCTTTTAAAGTACTGCTGTGGGATGTTAAATTACTGCTGAATTCTTACTGTTCTGAGATACCTTTCAACCTGCCAAGATGCATGATGATGATGATGATAATAATAATAATAACAGCAGTAGTGTGGGGTTCTTTAAAATAATGTAGGGCTTATTTCTGTAAGATAAATACCATTTTCACTAACCCCTGTTTTATGATTCAGCATTTCTGATGCAATAAAGTGAAATAATGAAAGTAAAACAACAACAGGTTTGTGTGGGATGGGAAAGGGAAAACGAGCACGTGCATTGTCAGAATTTCTGCAGAAATTGTAGGGGGGAAAAAAAAGCTCATGTAAGTGGCGCTTCCCTCTCTCTT
The DNA here is from genome assembly GCA_013398855.1 of Mohoua ochrocephala. Classification (NCBI taxonomy): domain Eukaryota; kingdom Metazoa; phylum Chordata; class Aves; order Passeriformes; family Acanthizidae; genus Mohoua; species Mohoua ochrocephala. Next base: position 109,215 of record VZTA01001568.1, on the reverse strand, counting down.
CCCCACGGGAAAAATTCCTCCTCTTGTTTTTAGTGTTCGCTACATTTCCTTCTTTTATTCCTTTTTCTGATCTCGTCCTTTTGTTCCCCTTGTCTCCTCGGATGCCTCTCCTTCCTCCCGCAGCGGGAGCTGCTGGCAGCGGGGCCGGAGCGCCGCGGCCGCGGGCTGGCGCGGGGCGCTGCAGGTGAGCGGGGCG